>JANFOE010000423.1:0-282500 GCA_025667525.1 Glebionis coronaria
TATATATATATATATATATATATATATATATATATATATATATATATATATATATATATATATATATATATATATATATATATATATATATATATATATATATATATATATATATATATATATAGTATATATATATATATATATATATATATATATATATATATATATATATATATATATATATATATATATATATATATATATATATATATATATATATATATATATATATATATATATATATATATATATATATATATATATATATATATATATATATATATATATATATATATATATATATATATATATATATATATATATATATATATATATATATATTACAATTAGGTCCTTCATCTATGTTGTCATATCAACTCAAAGAATATAATTCCCAACATAAAATACTTAGGTTGAACATGTATTACTAATTTATTAATTATAACCTAAGTCACTACAAAATTCCGGCTCTTCCCTGGCGAAATTTCAAGCCTTTCCCTGGCAACATGTCGCTAGGGAAACACAATCCCTGGCGACAAGTCGCCAGGGAAACCTCGTAAGGGAAAGTTTCCCTGGCGACAATTAAAATATTCCCTGGCGACTAAGTAGACCCCACTACATTTTGGTCATAAAATTGGTGCCACGATGGATTTTGTAAGGGAAAGTTTCCCTGGCGACATATGTCCCCGGGGAAAACATGGGTGATTAGCACAGTTAAGTAAATATGATAATTAATCTCGACTTTTCCCTGGCAACATGTCGCCAGGGAAACTTTCCATTACGTTGACAAGTCAAAGCCTTACGTTGACAAGTCAAAGTTGTACCAAAGTTTCCCTAGCAACATGTCGCCAGGGAAACATTTCATTACGTTGACAACTCAAAGCCTTACGTTGACAAGTCAAAGTTGTACCAATGTTTCCCTAGCGACATGTCGCTAGAGAAACTCTGCTGACTTTTCAAAAAGGTCAAATGAGTCACAGTTTTCCCTGGCGACATGTCGCCCGGAAACTTGGTCATTTTTTATACAACCTGCATAGCTAGCTATTTCCAGATTTTTTCCGGAAAAAATCTACCAAAACCTGGGAATACAAATACAAAACCTAGGGATACAAATACCAAAAAGCTACCACAAATCTAGTACCAAAACACAATAACATGTAACCTCTCGATCGATTAACTCGATCAATACAAATACATATGTCACAACTTGAGTACAAATATATTGGTTCCTAGTTACACTTATTAAACTTTCTATTCGGGGTTTACAATTATTAAACTTGCATGCTAAGGTAGGAAAAACAAGACATATTAACTATTTTTGCCATTCTACCCGTCGGCATTCTCATTACCAATACCGCCACTCCCGTCGGCGCCACTCCCATCGGCGGCACTTCCGCTGTCTCCCGTGCCACTCCCGCTAGCACCAGCTGATAGGAATGCTGAGAACGCATCGGCAAACCTATCGTCACTTCTTAAAAAATTATACACTTGAAACGTTTGTTCCAATTATGGGTCGACGGCAGGTGAAGGGGGAGGAGTATATCGAGTATTTTGGCGCCTTCTCGGCACTATCTGACCGACACCGAGCATGTGATCGCACTACTTTCTGCCTCTGACGATACAATTGATCTCGTCGTCCGTATGTTTGCCTTCAGCCCTCATCACAAGCATCTCCTCCTAATGAAGTGACAAAAATAAACGATAGTTAATATATTATTTATTATTCGGGTTGCTACGTTATTTGTCGGCAGGGAATAGTCGAAAACCAAGTTATATCCAAAAACAAAAAATTAAATAAATTAATTTTAAAAATAAAAAATTAAATAAATTAATTTTAAAAATAAAAAATTCTTACCTGCATGAGGCGGTCTTCCTCGCAAAAAAAATTCCCATCCTTGTTGGTGTGTGTCAAAAATAAGTGATCAATGACAGACGGGGGCGACAGATCAACTGCAGTTGCACCTTACGTCTGTACATACATAGACACGCATAAATAGAATGAAGCAAATTCAAAACAAAAATTCACAACACACCAAAACAAATAATCAAAGATATATATGTATGTAAATTAATTATAGAATTTCTCACCACTTTGTCTCGAAGGAGTGCTAACGATCGGGATCCCTGCCGACTCGGTGTCTTCATCTTAGACCGATTTTGCGAGTTTGGCAGGCATCTTTTTTCGTAATACGGATCACTCCCAAATACGATATGTTTTCCCACTCCTCGGCAGTGATTTGATCAAGACGCTCCCTGTGGACTCTGTCTATGTCAACCCTACCAGTATCGATGTCTCGGCGCCAATGCTTTGTCTTGAACTGATTTTTGTTAGAATTGTAAGTCTTTTGAAGCATAAAACTGATGCCGCCAGTTACACCATCCCATGTACTAGCATCACGCTTGTGGGGTGTCAGATCAAACTTAGATTGCATTCATATACAAAAAATAAAACAAACACAAAGTTAGAGTTAGAGATATAATTTATATATTATATGGCTTATATATTTATTTAATGGCTTATATATTTATTTAAATTTTTATAATAAAACAACTTATCCTGATAAGCATAAGGTTTTTGAAAACATCTTGTTCTGATAAGCTTATCAAGACAAACTATTATCAAATGAGTGAATGTACAACAAAAAGGGAAGGGTAGTTTTACCTTCGAAGGATTTGAATAAAGATCACAATGCGAAAACAAGAATCTACACGCACTGGAAGCTAAAGGTCACACATCCCAACCACAACACTTATTTAGTGATTTGCGAAAGTTATTAGGATCACAAATTTGATATGGGCATATTTTCCTGCAACCCAAGTAGCCTAACATTTAAAATAATCATTATAAAATGAAGTTCCCAACAAAAACAATACGGAAAAGATGATGGTTGTAGTTTCTTAACAAGAAAGAATAAATTACTTAGAGGTTGTGGAGACGCTAGGTAAACAATTGATAGGGATCAGAATGCAGAATATAATGATGATGATGATAGAGATGTATTGTTTAGTTGACTTATTTACAATGACACAGTTACCCATTTTAACCTCAAACACGGATGCTTCCTCTGAAAGTTTTGGTTTAAATCATTAGACTTTGTTTGGATTAATTACTGATTCAAAACTTTCCAGAGATAAGTTTTATAAAATGAAAATACTTTCCTCGATACATGTATGTACAATCAACAAATATACTTATTTACATGTTTTGTTATACATTCGTTTCTTTACATGCATGTACAACTAACCCTTTAATGTAGTAGAGATAGCTTAGTTTGTTTTTGAATGTGATTTTTTCTCCAAATGAAATATACGGTTGGGCAATCATGTTGTATAGTTTCTATATTTTTGAAAATTAATTTGTGACATATAGCTAATATTCTTGGTGGTTTCTTTTTTAGATGAATAAGTAGGTTAAGTAAGGAAATGTTGAGAAATATACTATTAATAGTAATGAAGAAATTTTTCAAATTTTAATATACAGCCTTTATAAGTAGTAAAGATAAAACATAATTAAAATACTTAGACCATAAGAATTAAGGTATAAATTCTTAAGTTTAAATTATTTTATAAATGTTAAAATAATTTATGGAAACTTTAAAGTTAAATAAAATATTATTTTGTTACTTTTCAAAGTAAAATATTTATATTTACTTTAGGAAATAATTGTATAAACAATTATGAATATTTATTACTCATACATAAACTCATATACTTTTAGAAAATAAAAACTATATGAACGTTGAACAAATTGAATGTAATATGTAAGTAAAACACCTTACGTTTACTTAAAATAAGAAACTTAATAATAAGTTTAAATGGATGATTATAATACATGAACTACGAACGTGAACTAATATTAAGTAGAATTTTTAGATTTACTTAATAATGAAACTTAGTAGTAGACGAGTGATTATAATACTTGAACGGAGAACGTAAACTAATATTTTAAGTAGAACATTTTATGTCTACTTAAATAAGAAACTTAATTGTAGGTTGAATGATTATTATAAATAACATGTATGCTAACTGATATTAATAGTTAAATATTTTATGTTTACTTAGAAATGAACTTATATAAATGAGTTTAAATGAATATTGTTGATACTTGAACTACGATTATTTAGATAAATACCGTAGCATAAATGAACTGACTAAAATCTGTATAAGCATACATGTATGTTCTTTGTACTATCTATTAAGACTGTACTATCTGATCAGGCATAACTTTTGGCGTGAGCTTTATTTGGATATGCGTATTAAACAACTATTGCCTACTCCCAGGTGCGTTTATAGCCCCGTATAAACTTTTGATAAAACTTTCCCTTTTGGGAAAGAAAATATGCAAACACTTAATGGACATAATAAGATTGTATAACTTGACTATGATTGATTATTATTGGAACTGTTAAATTGTTGTAAATCACCCGAATGTTATAAATAGATCTATTAGGGATTGACCATCCCCGTCTGGGTGAGTCATGCTCACTGTGCCTTGGCCGGGACAACAGACGTATACCATGTTGGAACTAGAATGGGTGTCTTTTTGTAAGACACTACGTCCTCATCTGTTGAGGACTATGGAAGGTTAAGCTTCAGTTTCTAATAATTAACAAATGTAATCTACATTTTAGTAAGAATGCTTTGTGCATTATTACTTCTATGATTAATATATCTCCAAACTAATTAATTGTTAAAACCTGTAAATTCACCAACTTTATGTTGACCCCCTTTAGTATGTTTTGCACAGGAATATGAAGTTAGTACGTGGTGTGTGCATGGTCTCCAACATCTTAGTAATCTGCATTGTAGGACTCGTCAAGGGTTCTATTTGGGAAACACAAACAATCACTCTTCATCATGTTTAAGACAATTTTTAGTTATTTGTTTAATAAACATGTAATCTGATTTGACTAACTATTTATCTTATGCTCTATGGACTATATGATATCGATCTACCATAGTGACATCTCCGTGGATATTTCCGCATATTGACCCTACCCGGGGTGTTACAGAGAATGGTATCAGAGAATTAGTTATAGAGAACCAGATAAATTTTTAAATAAAATAAAAATAAAATGATTTTTCTTTTATTTAAAACTGGACTATAACTTATAAAAATCTTTTTAGGATTTTATTTTGGGACCGTATTAGTTAAGCATGTAGATCTTAGGGCATTTTATGCTATGTGAACTAAGTGTATATATATATTGTTACTAAACTTGATTATTAATATTGTTTAGTGAGATATTGCTATGGAAAATGTTAGACGTGCTAAATTTGAAAATTTTACACTACATAGTAAATGTTAGGACCATTGGAATAGTTAATTGTAATAGGTAGACTAGGAGGTATGTAGTTCCTCCTGGTCATAGTAGTAGTAGGAGCAAGTCGTGCTCCTGGTCTTAGTTAAAGTCAAACTTTATTATTTAGTTATTATTCTGTTAGGATATGCATGAGATATGTTAGGAAAGGATATGCATATCAGTTTTACACGTTTTGTTTATTGATGTATTAGGGTTTCCTTGTAGTATAAAAGGAACCTTAGGCAGAAGGGTTATACACACCTTCATCAAACGTAATTCTAGTTATGATTAATATTAGAAATCCTCAGAAAAGGATCAAGTCATTATAGTTATTATGTTCTTCTTTATAGTATTTGTATTCCGCACTTATATTGTGTATAGAGTCTCTTTGTGAATAGACTTGTGATTACAGAAGTCGTTCACCGTTCCTGACAGGCTGCAAGATCCACATCTAGTGGACCCAACAAGTGGTATTAGAGCCTGGGAGAGTCTCTGTACAAGAAGAATCAAATTTTCTCTTTACTAACATTTTTGTTTAATCATGTTTGCCTCAAGTTCTACTCAAACAGGAGAAGATGGTACTCCTAAAACTCTGCAACCTCAGCAAATCGTTGCTACGGTTTCCAACACAAATGGTAAGTTTCCTCTTCTAAAAAAGGACGAGTATGATAGTTGGGCAATGAAGATGGAATGGTGGATCACCAACACTGATCAAGACCTTTGGAAGATTATTATGAATGGGAACAGCAGGAAGTTGACTGGAAGAGACAAGAATGGTAATATTACTCTTCTTGACCCTAAAACTCATGAAGAAATCACAGCCATTCAGAAGGAGGTCAAAGCAAAAACTATTTTGCTTCAATCTCTTCCTGATGATCACATGGGTGACTTCTACCATTTGGATGATGCTAGAGATATCTAGAATGGCATAAAAGCAAGGTTTGGTGGGAATGAGGAGTCAAAGAAAATGCGAAGATCCATGCTGAGAGATGAATTCACATAATTCAAGATCTCAAAAACTGAAGGTATCCATCAAGGGTATGACAGGTTCCAAAAGATATTGAGCCAATTAAATCAACTTCGGTCGAAACCTGACGATGGTGATATTAATGCAAGATTTCTTAGAGCCTTACCCTACTCATGGAATCAGGTGGTAATCTCTCTCAAAGCAAAAGGTGGGCTTGACTATCTCAATTTTGATGATTTATTTCATAAGCTCAAAACTTTTGAGCCTCATGTGAGGGGATATTCAAGTGATTCTTTTTCCACTCCTGCTAATTCTGCCTTTGTGAGTTCTATGGGATCCAATCCCATGTCTTATACTAGTAGCCCAAGCAATACTGTGTCTTCTCAACATACTTTTCAGCATAATTCTGCTCCTGAACCAACAGCCAAGTCTAGTAGCATGGTAGAAGCTGTTCTTCATTCTTTTGTTGCTGACGTTGATGCTCAACAGCAACTTGCTTTTGATGACTTCAAACATGTTGATAAACTTGACATGGATGAAATGGATCTCAAATGGCAGATGGCCAGGCTCATTCTTAGGGTTCACAAGTTTGAGAAGAAAGCCGGTCGAAATTTTAATTACAACCCAAGAGAGCCAACAAGGTTTGACAGAAGCAAGGTGCGATGCTATAACTGCCAGCAGCAAGGTCACTTTGCAAGGGAATACCCTAACAAGAATGACCAGGAGAAGAGCAGATATTCAGCTTTTAAGGTTCAGGAGGTAAAGGATGACAAGAAGGCATTGGTGTCTGTTGACTCTATGGTCAACTGGAATGATCATCAGACTACTACACTGGAACCAGCTGATCCCTCTACTAACGTGTTTGCAATGATTGCTGGGAATCTATCTGATGTAGAGGAAGCAGACAAGTTTGCTCTTATGGGCATCTCACCTCAAATACAACATTGTCTTCTTGGTTGTCATGATAAATATTCAGAATTGTTGTCCCAATATAATGACTTAAATGATCAGAATGATAAGTATTTTTTAGAGGTTCAAGCCTATAAGGTTTCTTTAAGCACATTGGAACAACAAAAGAAGTGGCTTCAAGATACTCAACGTGCGTATGAGGATAAAATTAGGATACTGAACATTGATTTAGAAAACACAACAAATATGCTTAAATACACAGAAAAGGTAAAAGATGACAGTATCAAAGAAAGACAAGAGATGAAAGAAAGATTAGATGCTACACTTTTGAGATTTGAGAAATGGCAAAAGGCTCCTAAAAATCTTTCAAAATTAATCAATAGTAGCATGTCTGGTAGGACTAAAAGAGGGTTAAGATTTGATAAATATATTGATTCAGAAGATGTGTTTGATTTATCTTTTTCGAGTGTCTTTGATCCCGAAAAAGAGGAAGAGGGAGAACCTAGTTACAATAGGTTAAAACCAGCAGCAGAAATGCATGTTGTCCCTCCACCTCTTACTGGAACTTTCATGCCCACTTCTAGGCATAATGATGTGGATGGATCACAGATGCATGAGTCCCCAGAAATTACTACTAAATCTAATGACTTTGTCTCGTGTACTTTCAGTGACAAAGCCAGTGACTCTGCATCAAGTGGTTTAAGTGAAGAGTCGAGACCTACAAGTTCCAAGTCGAATGATCATGCTGCTACTGGTGCTAGGAAGTGTGAAGAGAGAGTTGCTTTTAATTCAACAGTGTCTAGTCCTGGTTTATTGAGTCCTAGGAAGATTGATTCTCCTAGAATTGTGTGTAATAAAGTTAGCAGTATTAAACAATGTCATTCTAATAAAAGGTCGTTTAAAACATGTTTTGTTTGTGAGAGTGCATTTCATTTGATTAAAGATTGTGATTTTTATGACAAACATTCTTCTGTTCATCAAGCATTTCCTGCTCCTGGTCCACCAGGAGTTGTTCCATATTCTTCTAGAAGACTAAACCCATGTGCTCAATCGTTTTCTTCTTCTAGAAGGACCTCTCCATTAGCTTCTGATCATTAGAGAAACGTTGGATTAACATCTACTAGACCAACCAGTAACTTTTTTTCAGAATTTTAATCCAAATTATGCAAATAATTTTGACCACATGTATTTTGGATTGGGAAACTTGGGAACTGCTGTTAAGCCCTCAGCAGGTTGTTCTTGGTCAAACAATAATACCAATATGATAAATAGGCAACCAAAGAACAACGGTGGATCTCATCAATCTTCTTGGCTATCTACTAAAGATCCACAAGGCAGGCTCAAACCTGAAAAGGTTTGGGTCCCCTTAATACACTAACTTTTGCATCTTTATTATCTTGTTGTTGTAGGTTACTCCATACCAAGATCCTACTCTAGGAATTGTTGATAGTGGATGCTCTAGGAGCATGACAGGAAATAAAAGTCTTCTATCTAACTTTGTACCATTTTAAGGCGGAAAGGTCTACTTTGGAGGAGGTGAAGGCAGGATCACTGGAAAAGGAACGATTCAGACGCCCAATCTTAATTTTGAGCAGGTCTACTATGTGGAAGCACTTCAACACTTCAACATGATATATGTCTCTCAGATTTGTGATAAGAAGCAGTTTTTCCTCTTTACGGATACTGATGCACTTGTGCTCTCCAAAGACTTTAAACTTCCGGATGACTCACAGGTTCTACTCAGAATCCCTATAAGACACAATCTTTATAGTATCAAGCTGAATGAAGTCAACCCTAGTGGTCAACTAGCATGTTTGGTTGCTAAAGCCTCAGAAGACGAAGCCACTCAATGGCACAGAAGGATGGGACATGTGAACTTCAAGACCATTCACAAACTAGCAAATATGAACCTGGTCTCTGGTTTACCTCCCAAGTCATTTAGAAATGATAATAATTGTCTTACTTGCAGCAAAGGCAAACAACATAAAGCATCCTTCAAGGCCATTACTGCTCTCAGCCTTATAACTGAACCATTGCAGCTACTACACATGGATTTATTTGGTCCTACCTCTATTAGGATCATTGACCACAAACAATTCTGTCTGGTGGTAACTGATGGATATAGCAGGTTTACGTGGGTTTACTTCATGGCTGCCAAGAGTGAGACCTACTCAATTCTAAAAGATTTTATTACACTTATAGAGAATCAGTTGTCCAAGAAGGTTAAAGGTATTCGATGTGATAATGGAACCGAATTCAAAAATGCAGACCTCATAGCACTTTGTAATTCTAAAGGCATCAAAAGATATTATAGTGCAGCAAGAACTCCTCAACAGAATGGCGTGGCAGAAAGAAAGAACAGGACTCTAATAAAAGCAGCAAGGACAATGCTTGCCGATTCCAAGCTTCCAACCATGTTCTCGACAGAAGCTGTTAATACTGCAAGTTATGTTTTGAATAGAGTTTCTATTACAAATCCTCACAAGAAGACTCCTTATGAGCTCCTAACAGCCAAAGATCCAAATATTGCTCATTTGAAGCCATTTGGGTGTCCTGTCACCATTCTAAATACTAGTGACTATTTGGGGAAATTTGATGGCAAGGAAGATGAAGGATACATTGTGGGATATTCAGCTCACTCTCGGGCTTATCGTGTCTACATTCTCCAAGCCAAGCGAGTAATTGAAACTATAAATCTCAGGTATTTTGAGGAGAAGACAAACATCCAAGGCAAGGGTCCTGAATGGTATTTTGATCTTGATTATCTTAGTGATTCATTAGGATATTTTCGTTTCAAAACTAACCATGATGTAGGTCCACAAGTGTTTGCAACTTCTAGTACAGGTGCTCACTCTAGTTTTTCCGACTCAGATGACGAGGATGATATTTTTGTTGTTCCATCCTATTCCACCACAGTCTCTCCTAATCCTCCTAGTGATGCAACTCTATTGGATGTATTGGATTCACAAGTAGCTCTTGACACATTACTCAAACAACAACAAGAAGCTACTACAGCAGCTGCTCAAGGTGGCTTTGAGTTTCCCTTGAATACGCCTGCTGAGAAAGCTGCTCCTAGTACTCCAACTGTTACTCCTAGTGCCAGTTTAACACCTATTGGCAGTCCGACTGGTGATTCTACTTCCCATACTAGATTCTCAAGTCCTTCTGACCTGGGGAACCATCAAAAGAAGTCTTCTAACAAGCTGGATGATATTAAAAAAAAACCAATAGATGGAATTTTCAACGCTGCTTCATATGATGATGACTTTGTTTGGGATCTTAATAACTTGGCACCATAAGTGGAAGTAGCTTCCAATCCAATGTTGCAGTCACATAGAGATCATCCTACTACTCAAATCATTGGAGATCCTGGTTCTACTGTCAAGACTCGCAGAATGCATAAGAAGGCCTCGTTTGATCATCATGCTCTTGTGAGCTATATTGAAGATTAAAAGCGTAATAATCATACGGACTTTCAACATTGTTTGTTTGCTTGTTTTCTTTCACAGGTTGAACCTAGATCAGTCTCTCATGCTCTTGAGGATCAAAGTTGGGTGGAGGCTATGCAGGAGGAAATGCAGCAATTTTTGTTTCAGAATGTTTGGATCCTAGTTGACTTGCCGGATGGAAAGACAACCATTGGTACCAAATGGATTCTCAAAAACAAGAAAGATGCATGGGGTATTGTGGTGAGAAATAAGGCGAGGTTGGTTGCACAGGGTCATACACAACTTGAAGGCATTGACTACACTGAAGTTTTTGCTCCTGTTTCAAGGATTGAGGCCATTCGTCTGTTTTTGGCCTTTGCTTCCTATATGGGCTTTATTGTTTTTCAGATGGATGTCAAGAGTGCATTTCTCTATGGCAAGAATGATGAGGAAGTTTATGTCACTCAACCTAAGGGCTTTGTAGATCCACTTCATCCCAAGAAAGTTTACAAGGTGGTCAAGGCTCTTTATGGACTTCATCAGGTTCCTAGAGCTTGGTATGAGCGTCTCTCAACTTTCTTGATGAAACATGGCTATAGAAGAGGCACAATTGACAAAACACTATTTCTTAAGAGGAACACCAAGGACATTCTACTTGTTCAGGTGTATGTGGACGATATTATTTTTGGTTCTACTAAAGAGGAATGGTGTGATGAGTTTGAACAACTGATGAAGGGTGAATTTCAGATGAGTGCTATGGGAGACCTTACATTTTTCCTTGGTCTTCAAGTTAAGCAACAGTCGGATGGGATCTTCATAAGTCAAGATAAGTATGTTCATGAGATCCTTCAGAAGTTTGATATGGATCCTCTTAGACCAGCAGCAACACCTTATGAAGTTGCTAAAGTCAAACTCAAGAATTAGCCAGATCCTCCGGTAAATGTTCACATGTACAGGTCTATGATTGGCTCACTTATGTGTTTGACTGCATCACGTCCGAATATCATGTTTGCAGTAAGTGCTTGTTCTAGACATCAGGTGGCTCCAAGGGTTTCTAACTTGAGTGCAGTCAATAAGATTTTCAAGTACATCAAGGCTCAACCCAAGCTCGGCTTGTGGTATTCTAAAGAATCACCTTTTGTTCTTGAAGCATATAGTGATAGTGACTATGCAGGTGCTAATAATGACAGAAAATCTACTACTGGTGGTTGTCAATTTTTGGGTCGAATACTTATTTCATGGAAATGCAAGAAACAGACGATCGTAGCTACTTCTTCAACAGAAGTTGAATACGTTGCTGCTGCTAGCTGTTGTGGACAAGTTTTGTGGATCCAAAATCAGATGCTGGATTATGGGTTCAATTTTATGAACACCAAAATTTTCATTGACAACCAAAGCACTATCTGCATTGTGAAGAATCCTGTTTTTCATCAATGTACAAAGCATATTGAAATTCGGCACCATTTTATACGGGATGCCAATGAGAAGAAGTTGATACAGGTTCTTAAGGTTCATACGGATGATAATGTTGCTGATCTGTTGACTAAAGCCTTTGATGGTCCTCGGTTCAACCACTTGGTGGTTCACATTGGGATGGTCAATCCTTGAGACCTAGGATTGAGGGGAGGCTAAGCCTAAGGGGAGGCTTAGTGTACATATTTACTTGCACAGACTAACATATTGGTAGATTTTAACAACAAATTGAATGGGTTCTTGTGGTGTGTGTTACTCCTAGTGGAGGTTTTTGCTCACTTCTGATGGTTGTCTTCATTAATGACTGGCTTCTAGTCCTTAATGGTTAGCTTCTAGTCGTTCATGGTTGGCTTCTAGTGGATAAAAATCCTTCTTTGACAAGTGATGGTTGGCTTCTAGTATTGGTTTGGGACACTGTTCACTTTGTTGACTTCTGTTGACCACATTATGCTTCTAGTGTTGACTATTGTGCGCTTTGACTTTTAGTCAACGCATGCAAATTCTGGTATATATCATCTTATTTAACTTTGGTAAATTGGGATTTGCAAATAATGTTATAAGGGTCAAGTGGTTACTTTGCATTAACTGCCTAATTTGAAAGGGAAACCCCCATTATTAGGGGTCAATGAACAGTTCCTAGACCATTATTTATGGTCAATTAACCCCCTTGACTCATTTATCACAATCATCACAACACACATCCGCTCCTACTCTCTCAAACCCTAACAAATCATCTTCCATTCTTTCTGATCAACATCAATGGCTGCTTTGGTCAACCAACCCGCTCACAATAAGGTCGCTTATCTAGGAGATGGTCCTAAACGTGATGACTTCACAGACATTCTGGAGTTTATTGAGGCTTCTAACCTCAGTTATGCTTTTACTGTGTGCCCCATTGTTTATGATAGTGTGATCCGTCAGTTTTGGGATTCTGCTACACTTGTGGTTGTGGTTGGTCGTCCACGTGAACTCCATGCTACCATTGATGGACGTTCTTATGTGGTTTCTGAAGCTTCTATTAGGAGTTCCCTTCATCTTCAAGATGAAGGTGGTGTTGTTTCCATCCCCAATGCTGAGGTTTTAGAGGGGATGGCTGCTATTGGGTATAATCATGAGGGGAAGTTTAACTTCCAAAAGAATAGGTTTTCCCCCCAATGGAAGCTTCTAGTGCACTTTTTGATTCATTGTTTAAGCCCCAAGTCTGGGAGTTAGGATGCTTTTCCTACTCCTATGGCTAATGGTCTAATCTGCATAGCACAGGGTAGGGTGTTTAATGTAACACCCCCACAATTGCTATGCGCATCGGAACTACAACAATGGGTGCTACACAGTATTCATTGCACACAAGATATATCAAACGACGCTAAAAAGACGTCAACTTAAAACTTGAATTTAAAATTGTTAGATGATACATGTCCACGGTTTTTCCAACCCCAATTTGGTACAACAGAGTTTAGCGTTTTCGGTCCCCATGAACCTCAACCCAAGAATTTCAGTTTTCAACAACATAACATTAAACTTAAAAATGTTTAAGTAGAAAAAGGAGGAAAAACAAGCGGACTCCAAGCCATTCACACAACATCCATCCCATGCATGCTCCATTCTACACTTCAGTGGTTACCTGAAACACATGCCAAATTTTTGGTCAACGAAAACGTTGAGTGGAATTCATAGGTTTTTCAATCCATTTGAACGTATATAAAATAAAAACCATTCGTGATCATTTATAGACTTTTCGATCAAACAATCTATAATCAGGATACTGACAATTGTGTTTAAGCTCATGACACTAATCCGTTAACTCAATCACCCGCGTAATAAATACCGGCGTGATTCAGATGAAACCAGTGCCCCTTCTAAAGGCATCAGTTGCAATTATACCTTATTTCTCATACAAAATAATCTACCGCAGAACTTACTAAACGTACAGCTTCTCGGCTAGCATTGGGTCGTTAACCCCGTAGTACTACAAATTGCATAAGCGGCTATTTCCCCCTACTCGAGGGCAGGACAATAGTTAATAGTTCATGATTTTAGGGACTTTTGCAACTTTGGTACTCAACACAATTTCTAAGGCAACTTTCGGGTCTAACAATCATTCATGATATACGTTCCTTTTAAAAACTAGCATGCATTTCCCTCGCGGGTAAAACAATTTGAAATAAACATAAGCGAGGCTATAAATTCACACCTTATATCTTAAGTAGTCGGTAGTTCGAGGGATGATCACTGACGACGAAACAGATGCCCGGTTAAATCAACACCTATCACAAATAACGCGTAATGAGTAATCTCATTTTAAATACTTACGGTACTGTATAAAATACATATATACTAGTCACTTAGGACAAGTATAACTCACGCCAAAGACAAAACAACAAGCATTACTCATTTTATACCATTCGTTCTCATTATCTACGCTATCCATTTTTACTCGTTCTCGCCGGTACTTGACTAAAGTACGGGCTGTTTTACCATGATTAACCATACTTATAAAATTTGACAAAATTCTCAAAAATCCTATAAGACCTGTAGATAACATGTTTTTAAGCCCAATGAAAGTTTTTACTTTTACGACCCGTTACGCAACGCTTTTCCAAGACTATATTTTACGGGCTGAAATTGCACTTCGACCAACTTTGACTTCTTTGACCTATATGAAAAGTACCTTTGACTTCTTTGACTCCTAAGTCAACATATAGACTCATTTATAAAGGTTTGTGACCAAATTTTGACCCTTGAACATTTACCAATTCATACTTGTGATCCTCGGGATTTGACTAAAACTTTACATAAATTCGGATTATGAAAGTCCTCGTCTCCCGGTACTCGATCTTTAAAACGTCATAACTTTTAGGTCGTTTTGAGTCACGGGCTCTACCTTATACCAAATTAAAGACAAAAAGACCCTCTACAACTACATTTTGTTTTCAATACCTGGAAGAAAAATCATTTTTATGAAATGACCATAAAGTTTCTGCCTAAATTTGGCTACTCCAAAATCACGCTTAGACTCGATTTCAAACCTTCTAATCACCACTAGGCATCATCCTAAGCCTCCCTAAACATATCCAAACACAAGTTTTCAGTCCTACCCCTATTGATCAACCAAACTCAAAATCCTAATCATCTAAAAATAAACATGCAACCCATTAAACCTATGTAAAACATCCTTAAACATCAAACCAAACACAAGACTAAGCTCAAAATCCAACAACCACCATGGCTCCCCAAACACCCCTTGTGCCGTGGGGTTTGGGTGACCCAATCACCACAACCAAATTGATTTTGGTGGGTTTTCTTGGTGTTTATGCTTCCATAACACATGAATTTAACATGCATTACAACATTTAGCCTCAAAAACAAATTTGGATCATCATGAAAATTTTTGGAAAATTTACTTGAATGCATGTGGGATTTAAGTACATAGAAATGTAGGGAATGACCAAATTAGATGTGGTCTAACCTTAATTTTAATGAAAATCAAGTGAAAAAAAGTTTTTGATGGTGTTCTTGGTGGGTTGGGGTAACCGTCGGCTAGAGAGCAAAGAGAGAGAGAGTTTGATTTTTGTTTTGTGAAAATGAATCTATGTGTTTGTGTTTGTGTAGTTTTGGTACATTGGGAGGGACCAATTTGCAATTTTTGGTTTCTTCTGGCCTTAAGTTGAAAACGTCCTCAAAACTTTACGGGTTCGACTCATTTGTCAATTTTGAAAATTTTACGGGAGTCGGAAATCATCCCGAACACTCCAAAATATTTTTGGGATACTTTAAATGTACTCGGAAGGCTATAAAACTCACCAGACTCAACTTAACACGAACCGTAAATAAAATTCTCGAAAAATTACATTATCGATAAATCGTCAATAATTATATAAAATTGGGCATCCCTCGGGATCGTAATCGTCATCGTCCTTCTTGAATCGTCAATCGTAAAAATTATAACCTCGAACATCGGCTTTAACCAAAATACTTATAAATATAGAAATTAAAATTTATTAAAAATTTCAAAAATTAGCGTAATTTAGGGTAACGTTAATGACCTCGATTCTAGGGTGTCACATCCACCCCTCCTTAAAGAGAGCGACGTCCCGGCGCTCGCCTCTTCTTGTACTCACATTTCGTTCTACTGGAACAGATGAGGATACCTTTCCTTGAAAAATTCCTCGCGTTCCCAAGTGTATTCCGGTCCACGCTTAGAATTCCATCGGACTTTCACAATAGGAATCCTACTACGCTTCAACCGCTTGACCTCCCGGTCCATAATTTCCACAGGTTCTTCTACAAAGTGCATTTTGTCGTCCAGTCGAATCTCGTCCAAAGGAATCACCAATTCCTTGTCCGCCAAACTCTTCTTCAGGTTCGATACGTGAAACGTGTTGTGAATAGCGCTAAGTTCGGTCGGCAATTCTAACTTATACGCTACTGGTCCAATTCGTTCAACGATCTTAAACGGTCCAATATACCTTGGACTCAACTTTCCTTTCTTCCCAAAACGAATTACACCCTTCCACGGCGATACCTTGAGCATAACCATATCTCCAACTTCAAACTCCAACGGTTTCCTTCGGTTATCGGTATAACTCTTCTGTCGGCTTCTCGCAGCAAGTAGTCGGTTCTTGATTTGCACAATCTTCTCTGTCGTTTCTAAAACCATTTCGGGTCCAGTCAATTGACTTTCCCCTACTTCACTCCAACACACAGGCGATCTACACTTCCTTCCATACAATGATTCGAACGGTGCTGCCTTGATACTCGCATGATAACTATTATTGTACGAAAATTCCACCAGAGGCAAGTGGCGTTCCCAACTTCCTCCAAAATCAATCACGCATGCTCGGAGCATGTCCTCCATTGTTTGAATAGTTCGTTCACTCTGGCCGTCAGTTTCCGGGTGATAAGCCGTGCTTAAACTCAATTCAGTGCCCATCGCACGTTGAAGCGATTTCCAAAATTCCGACGTAAACCTACTATCGCGATCCGAAATGATCAATAACGGCACTCCATGTCTACAGACGATCTCCTTCACGTACACGCTGGCGAGTTTTTCCATGCTGTCCGTCTTCTTCATAGGTAAGAAATGAGCAGATTTCGTCAACCTATCCACAATTACCCATATCATATCACATCCACTAGGAGTCCTAGGTAAACCCGTCACGAAATCCATAGCGATTTTCTCCCATTTCCATTCTGGGATTTCTGGTTGTACCAACAATCCAGATGGTTTCTTATGTTCTGCATGAACCTTCGCGCAAGTCAAACACTTACTAACGTAACGAGCAATATCCGCTTTCATATTCGGCCACCAATAAACTTTCTTCAGGTCGTGATACATTTTGTCCGATCCAGGATGTATCGAATACTTCGACTTATGCGACTCATTCATAACCAGCTCTCGAACTCCAGGCTTTCCTTCCTCAGATGAACACAGTGGTAACCAAATCCGATTCTCAAAATATCTCAGTCCGTCAGACCTAATCACGAAAAGAGGTTTCAACATTCGTCCCAAGTTCTCGGCTTCAACATTCCCTTTCATTAGTCCTCTCTCTTGAGCCTTCAGTATAGTTTCGGTTAAGTCAACGCTCTCACTCATCACTAAAGCTCTAACCGTCAAAGGTTTCTCCCGTTCCTTCCTACTCAGTGCATCTGCTACAACATTCGCCTTCCCAGGGTGGTAGCGAATTTCGCAGTCATAATCACTCAGTAGTTCAACCCATCGTCTCTGTCGCGTATTCAACTCCTTTTGATCTAAAATGTGCTGCAAACTCTTGTGGTCAGTGAATACAACACACTTTGTCCCATACAGATAGTGTCTCCACAACTTCAACGCAAAAACTACCGCTCCTAATTCCAAATCGTGCGTCGTGTAGTTCTCCTCTTTCTTCCTTAATTGCCTCGATGCGTAAGCTATCACCTTTTCACGTTGCATTAATACTGCTCCATAACCCTTACGAGACGCATCACAATACACTACGAAGTCTTCGGTTCCTTCAGGCAATGATAAAATCGGTGCGGAACATAACTTATCCTTGAGCGTTTTGAAAGCAAGTTCTTCCTCATTTCCCCATTCATACACCCTATTCTTTTCGGTAAGCCTCGTCAATGGTTTTGCAATCAACGAAAATCCTTCAATAAACCTTCGATAATACCCTGCTAAACCAAGAAATTGTCGAACTTCGGTCGGCGTCGTCGGTGCTGACCATTCCCTGATCGCTTCGATCTTGGCAGGATCCACACGAACTCCCTTACTATCAATCACGTGACCTAGAAACTGCACTGATTCCAACCAAAATTCACACTTAGAGAATTTTGCATACAGCTTCTCCTTCCTTAACAACTCCAAAATCTTCCTCAGGTGCTTCTCGTGCTCCTCCTTACTTTTAGAGTAAATAAGTATATCATCGATGAAAACAATAACAAACTTATCTAGATACGGCTTGCATACGCGATTCATAAGGTCCATGAATACAGCAGGCGCGTTTGTCAACCCAAACGGCATCACTCGAAATTCAAAGTGTCCATACCGCGTACGAAAGGCAGTTACAGGAATATCCTCCTCTCTTACACGCAGTTGATGATACCCTGATCTTAAATCGATCTTTGAGTATACACTGGAACCTTGCAATTGATCAAATAAATCGTCAATCCTCGGCAATGGGTACCGATTCTTAACCGTCAGCTTATTGAGTTCCCTATAGTCAATACACATCCGAAACGAACCATCTTTCTTCTTTACGAACAACACTGGCGCTCCCCAAGGTGATGAGCTCGGCCTAATAAATCCTTTGTCCATCAATTCCTTCAGTTGATCCGATAATTCCTTTAACTCAGATGGTGCTAAGCGATAAGGTGCACGTGCAACCGGCGCAGCTCCTGGCACTAAATCAATTTGAAACTCGACCTCACGGGTAGGCGGTAAACCTGGCAACTCGTCTGGAAAAACTTCCGGATACTCGCAAATAACTGGTACCTCTTCAATCCTTGCCTCTAAATCACCATCACACAAAACTTGTGCCAAAAACACATCGCATCCGCTCTCTACGTACTTCATCATTTTCAAACAGGAAATCACTTTCAAACGAGAAGTGCATTCGTCTCCCTTAACCGTCAAAACCTTATTCCTCAACGGAATCTGAACCAACCTCTCACCGCAGACGATCATAGCACTGTGCGCCATTAGCCAATCCATTCCCACAATCACGTCAAACGATCCTAGCTCTATAGGCATCAAGTCGATTTTAAAAGCGTAATTTCCTAACTTCAAGGTACACCCTTTCAGTATAGAATTCGTACTAACAATTTTTCCATCGGCTAACTCAACGTTATAACTAGTCACTAATAACACCGGTTCTCTATCAATATGACGACTAAATCTAACATCTACAAAACTCTTGTCGGAGCCAGAATCAAACAAAATACTAGCATAACAAGCGTCTAGCAAAAACGTACCGGTAACCACATTAGGACCCTGTGGTTTATCAGCCGTTCCCACTTGATACACAGCAGCCGCGTTGTTACCTCCCCGCTTGTTTCCTGCCTTCGGGCAATTCGCTTGCACATGACCCATTTCTCCACAACTATAACATCCTCTCATCCTAATAGCATTAGCCCCAGTGGCTACTCCTCCCGTTCGACAACCAGATGTCCTATGACCTGCCTTTCCACACTTGCCGCATGCAGGCGGGCAATTTCCAACATGATATAAATTGCACTTACCACAATGGGGGTTCACTTTCACTCCTCTAGGGTTCGTCACTGCCCTCATCCCTTCGTTCCTTCTTTGGTTAAACTGCTGATTTCGGTTCGGCCCATGGTTGTTTCGATTTCCACCTCGGTTCTGGCCTTGGGATTGATTGCTTTGTGCCGCTTCCCATTTCCTCTTGTTGCCTTCAGCAATTGAGTTCTGCTTGTCCTGGAGCTTGACGTCCATCAATGCGTGTGCCATCTGAACCGCTTCATCAAACGATCCAGGTTTCGACGAAGTTGTTTCACCTTTAATATTGCTGGATAAACCCTTAATGTACTGCTTCATTTTCTTGGCATCATTGGCAAATATGTCTGGACACAAAAGACTTAACTCATTAAACCTCCTGGTGTAGGCAGCTATATCGTTGTTCTTCAAGGTCAAGTGCCTCAACTCATCCTCCAATTGTCCCAATTCCTCTTCCGGGCAAAACTTCTTAGTCAACAAAGCTTTTGTCGCATTCCACGTCCTTGCATTCGCTACAGCCAATCCAACCGTAGCTACCTGGGTATTCCACCAACTTAACGCATCATCAAGAAACGTAGCAGCTGCAAACTTCACTTTATCCGCTTCTGCACAACCACTGATTTCAAACGTACTTTCAACCTTTTCCAACCATCGTCTAAGTTCTAAAGCTCCACCCGTTCCACGGAACTGCGTGGGACCGCACTTCATAAAACTAGAATAGGTACACACTCTCGGGGCTTGCTGTCTCCCCGCGTTCCTTCCCTGGTCCTGATTTCTCCCAGCTCGGTCCGCTTCCAACGCATTTGCTATAGCTTCCTGAATCATGGTGTTAACACGATCGGCGGTCAACTTTGGAGGCATGGTGTTATCGAATATCTCTTTCTGCAAGACAGGGAAAATAGAAAAACAATGTAAGTATACATATCAAGTTTCCCAGACATAATATACATACAACGACACATCACTACGGAGTTACTAATATTCATCAATTCACATCACAAAAGATCAAATTTAAGACATATCACAGATCATGAAAGGTAACATAGATTGTATTGATAATTAACCAAAATCGTGACAAGGATTGCCACTACAATCGTTCACCATAAAACTTCAAGTACTTGAGTTTCTCGTCATAATGCCATCATACAAAAAGTCTAAAACAGTTCTATTACAATGATCAAAGAAAATACAAAACAAGTAACTAGGCATGTGGTGATCCACACGGCCTCTTGGATGGCGGCTCGTCGTCGTCTTCCTCGGTTTCCTCATCACTATCGTCCTCATCCACATCATCCATTTTTCTTTTTCCTTTATCATCCGGCTCACATTCCATTTCCTTTTTCGTCCCTGATGTGGATCCACACTCAATCGCTACCTGATTTCCCACCGTAATACAAGCACCTCTAGTAGGCGGCTGAATCATGAAGTCGTTCACCTCCATCTCCAAATCGTCCACGAATCTCCAATCCGGGGGCAATGAATCTCTCACACGATGCTCCCAACTCTGCATCCTCGACAACCTCACCTGATCCTCCCTAACACGGTCAAGACTAGCACTTAAATTTGCAACCATCGATTTTAGACTGTTGATGTCACTTTTGTTCACATTCCCATCATACTCAATTCTTGCAGTCCTTTCCAACAGTCTTTGATGTTCCCTTTCATTCTTATCAAACCTTTTAATTACCCTGGTCTCAACTACAAACCGCTCATACATCAACCTTTCCATCCTCCCCAAACGACCTGCGGGATCCCAGTAGTGTCTCGGTCTCGGAAAGTAGACCCTTGCAATATTCTCATGAATCGATGGCGACTTGGATGATTTGCTGGACTCTCCACTGCTCTCGTTACTTACTCGAACAAATCCCGGCACTGTTCTCGAATAATCCTTACAATTGTCCATCGGGCGATTAAAGGGTTGCTGCTCATAACGACCGGTCGGTGGTACCTCATAACCCTTCGGCGAATTCGGAGATTGAAACAAATCGGGTTCGGTCTGGCCTACGGCATTCTCGGGAATGCCATCATCCATTAGCTCCTCGGGCTCTTCTTCGGAATCCTCACTCTCGTCACTACTCATGCTGAAATTATCCACCTCACTTTCATCATTGTCGTTTTCCGGCCCTATTTCGTCTTCTGGAGCGATCCATCCATTATCATTGTCCGGCGGGTTCGGAGGAAACGGTCCCCCTTCGTGACCTACGACGTAATCGTTTCCATTATCATTAGGCGGTACCTCGGCCATTCCTGCAATAACAGCGAATTTCGGAGGGTACATAAGTAATTATACAATAGTTATAACTACATGCATGCAAATGCAATGCAAAGGTGGTACATATGCCCGAAATGTAATAATATGATGCTCATGCATGATTAATACAAAAATTACGATGTCGGATATTTCACGTAAAATTCAACGTCTACATATAGTAATTCCATACTTACGTAATAATTACCCACATATATACTTCACTCAAAAGTATACGTCAAATGCCATAAATACAACAATAAATCTTACCGGAGCCATGCAGGATAGTTGTGTGTGCTTGGACCATTTCTTACGACACCAAAAGTTATAGTTTAGGATTTTCAAAAACGACCTAGTTCTCTATAACTCGTGGCTCTGATTACCAATCTGTAACACCCCCACAATTGCTATGCGCAGCGGAACTACAACAATGGGTGCTACACAGTATTCATTGCACACAAGATATATCAAACGACGCTAAAAAGACGTCAACTTAAAACTTGAATTTAAAATTGTTAGATGATACATGTCCACGGTTTTTCCAACCCCAATTTGGTACAACAGAGTTTAGCGTTTTCGGTCCCCATGAATCTCAACCCAAGAATTTCAGTTTTACAACAACATAACATTAAACTTAAAAATGTTTAAGTAGAAAAAGGAGGAAAAACAAGCGGACTCCAAGCCATTCACACAACATCCATCCCATGCATGCTCCATTCTACACTTCAGCGGTTACCTGAAACACATGCCAAAATTTTGGTCAACGAAAACGTTGAGTGGAATTCATAGGTTTTTCAATCCATTTGAACGTATATAAAATAAAAACCATTCGTGATCATTTATAGACTTGTCGATCAAACAATCTATAATCAGGATACTGACAATTGTGTTTAAGCTCATGACACTAATCCGTTAACTCAATCACCCGCGTAATAAATACCGGCGTGATTCAGATGAAACCAGTGCCCCTTCTAAAGGCATCAGTTGCAATTATACCTTATTTCTCATACAAAATAATCTACCGCAGAACTTACTAAACGTACAGCTTCTCGGCTAGCATTGGGTCGTTAACCCCGTAGTACTACAAATTGCATAAGCGGCTATTTCCCCCTACTCGAGGGCAGGACAATAGTTAATAGTTCATGATTTTAGGGACTTTTGCAACTTTGGTACTCAACACAATTTCTAAGGCAACTTTCGGGTCTAACAATCATTCATGATATACGTTCCTTTTAAAAACTAGCATGCATTTCCCTCGCGGGTAAAAAAATTTGAAATAAACATAAGCGAGGCTATAAATTCACACCTTATATCTTAAGTAGTCGGTAGTTCGAGGGATGATCACTGACGACGAAACGGATGCCCGGTTAAATCAACACCTATCACAAATAACGCGTAATGAGTAATCTCATTTTAAATACTTACGGTACTGTATAAAATACATATATACTAGTCACTTAGGACAAGTATAACTCACGCCAAAGACAAAACAACAAGCATTACTCATTTTATACCATTCGTTCTCATTATCTACGCTATCCATTTTTACTCGTTCTCGCCGGTACTTGACTAAAGTACGGGCTGTTTTACCATGATTAACCATAGTTATAAAATTTGACAAAATTCTCAAAAATCCTATAAGACCTGTAGATAACATGTTTTTAAGCCCAATGAAAGTTTTTACTTTTACGACCCGTTACGCAACGCTTTTCCAAGACTACATTTTACGGGCTGAAATTGCACTTCGACCAACTTTGACTTCTTTGACCTATATGAAAAGTACCTTTGACTTCTTTGACTCCTAAGTCAACATATAGACTCATTTATACAGGTTTGTGACCAAATTTTGACCCTTGACCATTTACCAATTCATACTTGTGATCCTCGGGATTTGACTAAAACTTTACATAAATTCGGATTATGAAAGTCCTCGTCTCCCGGTACTCGATCTTTAAAACGTCATAACTTTTAGCTCGTTTTGAGTCACGGGCTCTACCTTATACCAAATTAAAGACAAAAAGACCCTCTACAACTACATTTTGTTTTCAAGACCTGGAAGAAAAATCATTTTTATGAAATGACCATAAAGTTTCTGCCTAAATTTGGCTACTCCAAAATCACGCTTAGACTCGATTTCAAACCTTCTAATCACCACTAGGCATCATCCTAAGCCTCCCTAAACATATCCAAACACAAGTTTTCAGTCCTACCCCTATTGATCAACCAAACTCAAAATCCTAATCATCTAAAAATAAACATGCAACCCATTAAACCTATGTAAAACATCCTTAAACATCAAACCAAACACAAGACTAAGCTCAAAATCCAACAACCACCATGGCTCCCCAAACACCCCTTGTGCCGTGGGGTTTGGGTGACCCAATCACCACAACCAAATTGATTTTGGTGGGTTTTCTTGGTGTTTATGCTTCCATAACACATGAATTTAACATGCATTACAACATTTAGCCTCAAAAACGAATTTGGATCATCATGAAAATTTTTGGAAAATTTACTTGAATGCATGTGGGATTTAAGTACATAGAAATGTAGGGAATGCCCAAATTAGATGTGGTCTAACCTTAATTTTAATGAAAATCAAGTGAAAAAAAGTTTTTGATGGTGTTCTTGGTGGGTTGGGGTAACCGTCGGCTAGAGAGCAAAGAGAGAGAGAGTTTGATTTTTGTTTTGTGAAAATGAATCTATGTGTTTGTGTTTGTGTAGTTTTGGTACATTGGGAGGGACCAATTTGCAATTTTTGGTTTCTTTTGGCCTTAAGTTGAAAACGTCCTCAAAACTTTACGGGTTCGACTCATTTGTCAATTTTGAAAATTTTACGGGAGTCGGAAATCATCCTGAACACTCCAAAATATTTTTGGGATACTTTAAATGTACTCGGAAGGCTATAAAACTCACCCGACTCAACTTAACACGAACCGTAAATAAAATTCTCGAAAAATTACATTATCGATAAATCGTCAATAATTATATAAAATTGGGCATCCCTCGGGATCGTAATCGTCATCGTCCTTCTTGAATCGTCAATCGTAAAAATTATAACCTCGAACATCGGCTTTAACCAAAATACTTATAAATATAGAAATTAAAATTTATTAAAAATTTCAAAAATTAGCGTAATTTAGGGTAACGTTAATGACCTCGATTCTAGGGTGTCACATCTAATTTCTCTCGCTATTTGTTTGATGGGATGGTTAGCAATCTGTCTAGTACTGGTTCTAGGAAGAAATTTTTGATGTATCCTAGGTTTTTACAGCAGATACTTGTGTGTTTACCTCGGGATAGGGAGGAGTATGAGACTCCTAAGCTTACTGCTAAAGTGTACTATAATATGGCTCATGGGTTTAGAGGGGAGTGGAGGCCCCTTACTGATGCAATGTTGGGCCTTGCTCAAGGTCCTCCTGATGTTGTTCCTCCAGTTGACCAAGCCGAGGAGGAACCTCAATTAGGTGATGACCCAATGGAGGAGGAGCATCCTACTGGTGGTGCACCTAATGTGGTTGTGGAAGTGCCGGTTGAGGAGGTGGTGGTTGAAAGGCCATCCACTTCCAAGGCTGCTCCCTCTAGTCCTGTCCCTCTTTCTTCTGATAAGCCTTCTAGTTCTCGTGCTCATACAGATGACCCCTTTATTGCTTCTGTTTCCAATGAAGCCTTCCCAGACCCAAGTCCTCTTGTTGGGAAAGCGGAGGAGCCTATTACACTTACTTCTTTGCTTGATCTCATGCACAGGTACCATGAACGGATTCTTTCTTTGGAGGCGGATTTGAATCAACATCGTAAGCTTACCAGGGAATTTGTTCTTCCCATGGCTGACCGAATTAAAGCCTTGGAGACACAGCAGAGGCGAAGGAAGAAGCATGTGGTTCAATCTGATTCTGATGAGGAGGTTGAAGATCTTGTGGAGGATGGCTTGAATTTGTTGGCGAAGGCTACCTTTGCTGATAAGTTATATGATGATCTGCCGATTCCTCCTACTTCTTCAAGCATCCCTCCTCTTGCTGCTACCTTTACACCAAAGGAAGATGTTGCTGGTACTACTGCTGGTTCACCTGCTGGACCATCTCATGATCCAAAGGGTAAAGCCCCTATGACTGATGCTCCCTCACCCCCCGCAAGCGTACACGCAGAGAACTTGAGGAGGATAGGTTGGGTGAGGAGGCTGCACAAAGGGTGCAAGCGGAGATTGACCAAGCTGCTAGAGCTGAGGCAGAAGCTCTTCAGAAGCAGAGACGTGAACAGTTGCAGCATGATGCTATGCATTGGGATGATAGCGATTGGATGCGGGTGCTTACTATTCTTACCTCAGATTATTCACAGTTTACTGATCTACTGGGTTCTGATGTGAATGAGCATAATTGTATTCCTCGAGCTATGGTGTTAATGCGTAAGAAACAGTTAGCGCTTGCTGCTCAACTTCGTGAAAAACGTAAGAGCAGGCCTTTGATGAAAACCAAGGAGAAAAAGTTGATGCAGCGGTATGTCAAGTATCAGTCGGCTGCTTATTTCACTATTGGTTGGACATGGGAACGGGTTCGGGCATTGTCTTTTGATGAGTTTAAGGCGCTATATGAACAAATGATCAAGCATCAGAGCACACCTGTTCCAGAGCGTTTCATCTATCGTCCTCCTCCACGAGTGGTTCCTACTTCTTAACCTGCTATTGCTCCTGGTTCTACATCTGATGCTCCTTTTGGTTCTGCTGCTATTCCATCGGTTGTTGATGTTTCTACTGTTGGTACTACACCTACACCCTCGGTTGATCCTCCTGTGTCATCTTCGGGTCCTACCACCACCACCACCTATGCTACCACCACCACCACCTATGCTACCACTACCACCACCACTGCTACTCATGCTATGGCACAACCTTCACCACCCGTGACTGGTCCTCAACCTATTCCTTCTTCTGGAGCAGCTCCTGTTGATCCTTTGGTTGGGCAAGGTATTGATTCTACTTCTGCTGATCCTACTCCTGCTGCAAAGGTAAAGGTAAAGGTTGAACCCTCGCCTGGTGCTCCCACTCCTCGCCGTTCCATCCGTAAGCAGTTGGCTAGACGTGGCAAGTCTGTTCCCTATGAGAAGCGTGCTCTCGA
The DNA here is from genome assembly GCA_025667525.1 of Glebionis coronaria. Classification (NCBI taxonomy): domain Eukaryota; kingdom Viridiplantae; phylum Streptophyta; class Magnoliopsida; order Asterales; family Asteraceae; genus Glebionis; species Glebionis coronaria. Next base: position 27,151 of record JANFOE010000423.1, read on the forward strand.
AAATCTTATTGATGCAGCTTCCGATAGTGACTCAGAATTGCCATTGGGTAATGGATCTCTTACAGGTTGGACGGTTAAGTCTTCCACGACTCTACCTGGTACTGTCTCCCATAGGATTACCATTAGTGATGGTTATGTTTGATATGCTTCGCGTTTGCAAGGTATTTTGTCCTAGGCGGATCGTAAAGATCTTATGGCATTGTATGGGTTTGTGGATGCTGGTATGCCTTTTCATCCTAGTGAAGTGCCCTCCTGGCCTGGTCTGAGAATGTGAGCTGATTTGAAAATGATGCTTGATTCCCCTCCACATGCTCCCCTGTCTGGTGTCTCGAAGGACCAACCAACATGGGTTATCACGCGATGGAAGTTATATGCTGGCTGTGGTATGCATGTCTTGGATTTGGAGTCTGGTGCTATGGTGTTCATGCTCACGGATTTGGATTATCCGTTGACAATTACTTCGATGGAGGCCATGCTTGCTTGTCACTTGCAGATTTCCAATGCCCCTTCCGGGAATGAGTCTTCTATGGCAACTACACTGGTGGAAGGGATCCAAGCTCGATTGCAAGCTGAGAAGGTGGCTGCGTCTGGTCTGTGATGTGGTTGGTTTGTAAGTTTTTATGTTTTGTGTTTTATGTTCATCTGTTAATACTTCAATTCTTTTCACTAATATGTAAAGTGATTGGTGACTTTCATTCATTATAGTTACAAAAAAAAAACTTTTTATATAATATCTGCTTATACTTTAAACAAATCATGGATTTTACACTTGTGAATAATATACCATCTGCTTATACTGTTTCAAAACTTTGGGTTCCTTTTGCTGATTCACACTTGTGCTGGTTGATTGTTTCATCTGGTGTTGGACTTGGTCCTCACAACAAATTGTCCTCAACTCACCATGTCTCACCGACAAGAAAGAGTTGATTCACCTTGAGGGTACGGCTCCTGGTGTGATTCTCAAATCCGTTGATGGTTGCCAGGTTACCCAAAATTGGATGGTTTTCACTTACCATGGTCCTAGACTGAAAAGTGGCTAATCCAAGGGGGTACGGCTCTTGGTAAAGATTTTATCAATTCCGTTGATAGCTGTAATAGCTTGCTTAAAGCTCTAGGGTTTTCAACTCACCGATGCTTCATTGCTAAGAGTTGGCGAGTCCAGAAGGGTACGGCTTCTGGTAAAGACATATCAAATCCGTTGACGGCTGTGATGGTTTGCCTAAAATCATCAGGGTACCCCCACTCACCATTGATTCACGTTCTAAGAGTTAGGCTGGGTTCTGGTCTCCCAGGGTGATGCTTATTCCACCAGAAAGACTGGCTAGCCCAAGAGCGAGCAGCTACTTGGTAAAGGCTCATCAAATCTGCTCATGTTGCTGTAAAGATTCAACACGATGCTGATTTGTTTCAGGCTTTGGAGAAGCTTCTAGTGTTTCCTGTTGCGACGGCTCTTATGTCTCTTATATTGCTAATGCTGCTGTTTCTTTTGCTGTTTCAATCCTCGAGCTTTATTGCGCAATTTCCGGGAAACTTGAACTCAACAGGTCAAATTCAAGTTTAGGAGAGGATTGTTAGGACCATTGGAATAGTTAATTGTAATAGGTAGACTAGGAGGTATGTAGTTCCTCCTGGTCATAGTAGTAGTAGGAGCAAGTCGTGCTCCTGGTCTTAGTTAAAGTTAAACTTTATTATTTAGTTATTATTTTGTTAGGATATGCATGAGATATGTTAGGAAAGGATATGCATATCAGTTTTACACGTTTTGTTTATTGATGTATTAGGTTTTCCTTGTAGTATAAAAGGAACCTTAGGCAGAAGGGTTATACACACCTTCATCAAACGTAATTCTAGTTATCATTAGTATTAGAAATCCTAAGAAAATGATCAAGTCATTATAGTTATTCTGTTCTTCTTTATAGTATTTCTATTCCGCACTTATATTGTGTATAGAGTCTCTTTGTGAATAGACTTGTGATCATAGAAGTCGTTCACTGATATGTGTGTCAACACCCATCCTTTTTACCACTTAATTACAATAATAACCGGACCAAAACGTGTATTTTATGTCATTTATGTCGGAATTATGCGTGGTTTGTGTTTTTGTTGTGATTTAGGACGAAAAGGTGAAAAGTGGAGAAAACACGGGCATTTACGGGCTTTTATTGAAGAAAAAGATGAAAGATGAAGTCGAAAAGTCAAGAGTGGAAAAAGAACGGAAGTCCAAGACCAATTCTGAAGATTTATCGAAGAAAAAGTCAAAAGACGGAAGTTTATCAAAAGCCGAAAAACTCAAGACTAATTTATTGAATAATTAAAAGACGAGTTCAAAGAAATCCCGAGCCAAAAGTCATTAAAGTCCAAGATTAAAGAAGATTTAAAGGCTTAAGGACAAATGGTGCAATTAACAAAGAGATTAAGAAGGAAGGGCCTAATGATGCAATTAAGAGAAAAGGAAGGAGGGGAGGAAGCTTCCTAATCCTCCCCTATATATAGTCATTAGCATTTCATTTTTACACTTGTTGGCTAGTTTGACAAACTATGCTCTTCCACTTTAATTTTTGCACATTTAAATTCATGTCATTTACTTTATTGCACCTTTAATTACCTTGTCTTGCACCTTTAATTTTCAAGTAAGTTTTAATTTTGTGTTATATAATCTTTTATCTTTAAGTTTTTAATCATCTTGTTCATCTTCTCTTCTTGCTTATTGTCAATCTTTTTCTTAATCTATGTTTGTTTTGATTTCAAGTTTTCAATCTAAACCTTTTTCATCTTATTTTTATATAAAGTTTAAGTCTTTTTAATTTTCGTGTCTTGTTTTTGTTGATTTCATACGTTTTATCTTTGATCTAGGGTTTTTATTTAGCTTATTGGTGTTTTACTTTGCTTATTGTCTTCCAAAAGTTAAGATTTTTGAGCTTATTTTCGTACTTTTTGTGTTTTCCTAGTTTTTAGGAAATCTGATTCGATTTAGGAACTTTTTCATTAATTGCGAAATCTTGTACTTTCTCCCCACTGCGAAATCTTGTTCCTGATTCGATTTAGGAACTTTTTCTGCTATTGCGAAATCTTCTTCCTGATTCGATTTAGGAACTTTTTTCTGCTATTGCGAAATCTTGTTCCTGATTCGATTTAGGAACTTTTTCTACTATTGCGAAATCTTCTTCCTGATTCGATTTAGGAACTTTTTTTGCTATTGCGAAATCTTGTTTCTGATTCGATTTAGGAACTTTTTCTGCTATTGCAAAATCTTGCCTTTTTCTGCTATTGCGAAATCTTCTTCCTGGTTCGATTTAGGAACTTTTTCTAGCAATTGCGAAATCTTTGATTTCACAATTGCGGAATTGTTCATTTCAATTGCGAAATCTTTTTTTTTTACAATTGCGAATTTAATTAGTTTTTAGTCAAATTTAATTTTCAAATTTATTTTCCCGCCTTTTTTAATTAACTTTATTTTAATTGTTTCGTCTTATTTTTACGTCAATTTATTTTTACTTGTTTTGTCTTATTTAATTTTCGAATTTACTTTTCGTCAAATTTTAATTTCTCGTCATTTAATTAATTTACTTTTAACGTCTTTAATTTTACACCATTTATGTTTTAGTTAGTTTTAGCTTTACTTTAACGTCATTTATTTTAACGTCTTGCGATTTAATTTTAAAAACAACCAAAAAATATTTGTCTCACCAAAAACAGTTGAGTCGCATTTTGAACCGGAAATCAATTCGTTAAGATACCGAGAACAACAATTGAACCTAGCAAAATCTAATCATTAAAATGGCGCCGCTGCCGGCTCTTTTCGTAAAGATTAACGGTTTTCTGTGAGAGACGCGTTGCTTTTTGGGATCCGTTCACTTGTGAACGTTATTTTTCGTGTCAAAAATTTTCCAAAAACCCCAAAAACGTTTGAAACATCATAAAAAGCATTTCTTTTTCACAAGTTTTGCACCAAAAATATTCCTCTTTATCCTCTATTATGTTTAATTCTTTTCTTTACCCCTCTTCTCTATAATTCTTCATGGATTCGTCTTGCGGTCGGTGTAGGAGACCATGGCATGGTTTTCAAGCATGTCAATGGTGTACTTGTGAGCGGTGTGGTTTTGATATCGACGATACACAATTTGGATTTTGTCCATTTTGCAATTCAACAAATTCATACTTCAACTCTTACAATACTTTCCCACCCTCTCCCGTCTATGACAATCCCTATCCTCAACATGCACCGGGTTTTTCTCCATACCCGTGTTGCTATATTTGTGGGGGCCCTCACGATGTTTCTTCTTGTGATCCGTCGAAGATCTTTGAGAAACCACCGTGCTATCATTCTAGTGCATTTAACTTTGAGCCCCCACGTCACACCGTCAATCATCAACCTTCTTTCGAACAATTGAGTACCCAAGAACAATGGGCTACTCTTGTTACTCAATTTCAAAACCTCGAAGAAGCTTTCATAAATACAACGCAAAATGTCAAGCGGATCAGCAACGAGAGCAGGTATCTAACCTTAATGCTTATACTCCTCCTCTTGTGCCTCCATATTATTATGACAGTGATGACGATGAGAGTCCTATTTCTTGGACCGATGAGAATGCTATTCCTTCTCCCGACTTGCCGGAGCCTAAGGATTCAACCATCCTAAGGGATGAGGATATTAGTACAATTCCTACAAAGGAATCCGACGAATTCAATACGTCTAGTGCTGATAACCTTGTCCCTATTCCAAGTGAATCTGAGTTGACATCCGACAGTGACGATGAGTATGATGCACTTTCTTCTGATGATGTTCCTTCCACCAACACTTTGGAAGAGGATTCTTTGGCTTTCTCCAATCCTCTTTTTGATCAAGATGATGATTTTACTTCTAGTGATGACGAGTCACTATCTGATGAAGACGTTCCGAAGGAAACTTTCAAGATTTATTCGAACCCTTTATTCGATTTTGATGACGATTACATATCTAGTGAGGTAAATCCTCTCTTTAACGAAGGGATTGAGGATATTGCTAGCTCTGATTCTCCTACTATTAATGAGCATGCTTTGTTAGCCATGCCCCCTTCTATCGCAGAGGTAGAGAGTTCTGATTCTACTGGAAAGGTATCGCAGGTGGAAGGTAATTCTTCTCTTACTTCTCCTACTATATTGCCCCCTCATCCTACTGAATGCACGCCCAATCGGGTGATGTATCAATTTCCCTCTCCGGGAAATGAGGATGAGTGGTTTGACCCGGGAGGTGAAAATGACCATTCTATGATTGATAACATTACAGCTTTGCCAATTGGTCCGCATCCATTGTCTTTGGAGGATGACAATGTGATTCCTATACCCACCCCACCTCCCGAGGATCATGATTTCACATACTTCTCGTATGTTGAAAGGACCTTTCTACCATTTAAGACTTATCCTCTGCCTCTCCTTTGTTATATTCCTCTGGGAATGAGGATAAGGTCTTTGATCCCGGTATTACATTTGAGGCCTCCCCATGGACCATTTAATTCGGGGATGAGTCAGGCTCGTGACGCGGATAACAAAAACAAGCGCTTTTTGGGAGGCAACCCAATTATCTATCTATCTTTTTCTTTGTTTTTACCATAAGTATAGGGGGAGACCCGTTGGTTTGCTATTTCCTCTCCTCCCTTCTTATAATCAGGGATTCGAGAGCTCAATGATCCACTCTTGATGATTCTTGACGACCCGTGATTCCGTGTCCACTTCTTCCCGGTTCTATCCTAAACTCTTTTCGATTCACTATTTTATATTTTCTCAAAATTAAATAGGAATCTCTTTAGTTGTCTTTTCCTTAGCGAGATTTAAACAAAGTGCACAATGTCCTAAATGTAGGGGAGTTTACTTCCACATGCTTAAACATTGAAGACAAAGTTTATGTTAAGTGTAGGGGGGACTTCTATCGAAGTTAAGTGGCCTTTTCCTTGTATTTGTCCTCATTTTAACCGGAAAATCATTTTTTCGACATTTTTCAAAAATTTTGATCTATTTTGGCCCATTAGTTTCTCCTTTGTATAGTTATTTTCTTTCCTTGTTAGAATAAATTTTTAATAAAGTGGTTTTAATTTTCAAACATTGTAAATCTTTTGACTCAACCCGAGTTTACTTATCTAAGTTTACTCTAGCTAGTATCCTTAACGTGTTTAAGTCAAGTTTTGCTAGGCTTTTATATAGGGAGCTATAAAACGCGAAAGTCTTAACTCTCACGGGTTAAGAACAAGAACTTTTCGCAAGTTCCTATAATTGATCCTAGAGAGTCGTTTATCAAGGGAACTTTAAAATGAGATTTCTAAACTTGAAAAAGTCTAAGAATTTGCAAGATCCTATAGGCGACTCGAAAACCTAAAACTTTGATTTAATAGGTTAAGCATCCACGAGTCTCATTCCTTGAGATTTTAAACTATGGAGAACGAGAGATGATAGAGTCAATTATAAGTTTGGTATTCTTTCGTGAATTTATGTGAGTTAATTATGAGCCTATTCTCCCATCGCTTGTTAATAAATTTATCTGCAATAAATAAGGTTGTACGATTTGAAAAGTTACTTAGATTCTAGCCCAAGATCGTTTAAAAGTTGCTCGGTATGGATTAGAGTTCATAGCCAAGGCATAACTTATTGAAGCGGGATGCGAAGATTGGCGAGTCCGAAAAGGCCCTAACAAGGCATGAGGGCTATATTTTGTTGCTAAAGATCCAAAGTGATGTGAAGAATCATTTATCAAAAATCAATATGAAGGATCGAGACACACGACGAAAAGCAAAAACTCCCCAAAAGTCATGGAGAAGTGTATCCGAAAAGACCCTAGCAAGGTATGAGGATAAATAGACCCAAGTCATAAAAGGAGGATGATCGTTGTATATCAAAGTCCAAAATAAAGATTGGAGAAAAATGAAGAAGTCGTGGTCCAAGTATGAATCTCTCAAAACTTCAACTGAAGAATTCCATTATGAAGAGAAGACCATAATTTCATGAACGTCTCTTAAGGTTTGAAGTATGAAGTCGCTGCCAAATATCTGTCCGAGAAAGGTCTCAAATCGCGAAGCGAGTTATGCCAAGATATGAACTTTATGAGGTCCCGAGAAGCAGTTTTAAAAGATTTTGTCCTTTAGCTAACTATTGATTAAATCGTTCACTTTATTTTCGGACTAAATAACTATCGAAATAAGTCAACAATGCATCCTAGTGATCATTCAAGACAAACAATAAAATATAAGAGATACCCCTAGGAATAAGGGAGTCTAAGTGAATAATTGGCCCACATGAGTTCGTGTTAGTTTACTAACTTATAATAACAATGATCTCGTTTTTAAGCTTGGTTTGGAGAAAGTGAAAACTTGAGGATGATGATCATTCACAACATTTCCAAAACCTAAGGTATGTTTTTGATTTCTTTATTTTGAATGTTTATAATTTTCTATCTCTTTAATAAAGGCCAACGTGAATTGATTATGATGAAAAATGTAAAAGTGCTTTGTAACTAAAGCATTGCATGAGGACATTGCAATGGTCAGGTGTAGGAGATTTGATATGTGTGTAAACACCCATCCTTTTTACCACTTAATTATAATAATAACCGGACCAAAACGTGTATTTTATGTCATTTATGTCGGAATTATGCGTGGTTTGTGTTTTTGTTGTGATTTAGGACGAAAAGGTGAAAGGTGGAGAAAACACGGGCATTTACGAGCTTTTATTGAAGAAAAAGTTGAAAGATGAAGTCGAAAAGTCAAGAGTGGAAAAAGAACGGAAGTCCAAGACCAATTCTGAAGATTTATCGAAGAAAAAGTCAAAAGACGGAAGTTTATCAAAAGCCGAAAAACTCAAGTCTAATTTATTGAAGAATTAAAAGACGAGTTCAAAGAAATCCCGAGCCAAAAGTCATTAAAGTCTAAGATTAAAGAAGATTTAAAGGCTTTAGGACTAATGGTGAAATTAACAAAGAGATTAAGAAGGAAGGACCTAATGATGCAATTAAGAGAAAAGGAAGGAGGGGAGGAAGCTTCCTAATCCTTCCCTATATATAGTCATTAGCATTTCATTTTTACACTTGTTGGCTAGTTTGACAAACTATGCTCTTCCACTTTAATTTTTGCACATTTAAATTCATGTCATTTACTTTATTGCACCTTTAATTACCTTGTCTTGCACCTTTAATTTTCAAGTAAGTTTTAATTTTGTGTTCTTTAATCTTTTATCTTTAAGTTTTTAATCATCTTGTTCATCTTCTCTTCTTGCTTATTGTCAATCTTTTTCTTAATCTATGTTTGTTTTGATTTCAAGTTTTCAATCTAAACCTTTTTCATCTTATTATTATATAAAGTTTAAGTCTTTTTAATTTTTGTGTCTTGTTTTTGTTGATTTCATACGTTTTATCTTTGATCTAGTGTTTTTATTTAGCTTATTGGTGTTTTACTTTGCTTATTGTCTTCCAAAAGTTAAGATTTTTGAGCTTATTTTCGTACTTTTTGTGTTTTCCTAGTTTTTAGGAAATCTGATTCGATTTAGGAACTTTTTCATTAACTGCGAAATCTTGTACTTTCTCCCCATTGCGAAATCTTGTTCCTGATTCGATTTAGGAACTTTTTCTGCTATTGCAAAATCTTCTTCCTGATTTGATTTAGGAACTTTTTCTGCTATTGCGAAATCTTGTTCCTGATTCGATTTAGGAACTTTTTCTGCTATTGCGAAATCTTCTTCCTGATTCGATTTAGGAACTTTTTCTGCTATTGCGAAATCTTGTTCCTGATTCGATTTAGGAACTTTTTCTGCTATTGCGAAATCTTGCCTTTTCTGCTATTGCGAAATCTTCTTCCTGATTCGATTTAGGAACTTTTTCTAGCAATTGCGAAATCTTTGATTTCACAATTGCGGAATTGTTCATTTCAATTGCGAAATCTTTTTTTTTTACAATTGCGAATTTAATTAGTTTTTAGTCAAATTTAATTTTCAAATTTATTTTCCCGCCATTTTTAATTAACTTTATTTTAATTGTTTCGTCTTATTTTTACGTCAATTTATTTTTACTTGTTTTGTCTTATTTAATTTTCGAATTTACATTTCGTCAAATTTTAATTTCTCGTCATTTAATTAATTTAATTTTAACGTCTTTAATTTTACACCATTTATGTTTTAGTTAGTTTTAGCTTTACTTTAACGTCATTTATTTTAACGTCTTGCGATTTAATTTTAAAAACAACCAAAAAATATTTGTCTCACCAAAAACAGTTGAGTCTCATTTTGAACCGGAAATCAATTCGTTAAGATACCGAGAACAACAATTGAACCTAGCAAAATCTAATCATTATTCACCGTTCCTGACAGGCTGCAAGATCCACATCTAGTGGACCCAACAGTAAAATACTGAAATGAGAATATAGGTAATATTAAACTACACCTCGCACTTACAAATTGATAAATAAACTACTTAAATGATAATATATATATATATATATATATATATATATATATATATATATATATATATATATATATATATATATATATATATATATATATATATATATATATATATATATATATATATATATATATATATATATATATATATATATATATATATATATATATATATATATATATATATATATATATATATATATATATATCTATATATATATATATATATATATATATATATATATATATCTATATATATATATATATATATATATATATACTAGTGGCAAAACCCGTCTGATGGACGGGTATGACTTATAATAGTCGTTTAATATTTTTTTTTATAAATATTTGTTTGTAATTTTTTTAGTATAAATGTGTTTAATGCATTATTAGTCAGGATGGCATGTATTGTTGTTTAAATTTTCTACTTACGAAATTAATTGTTTGTAAGTTTTTTGTTTGAGTAAATATTTGTTTTTAAGCAATTGGTTATAATGCTTTCTTTAGTATAAATGTTTTTAATGCATGATTAATGGGCATGACATTTGTTTTATTTATTGTTATTGTTAGAATGCCTTATCTTGTTTTTTGTTTGTTATATGTAAATATGTTATGCAATTTGTATCTTTATATAAGTATTTTTTTTGATGTTATTAAAGAACCAAATTTAAAATTTTGTCTTTAGATTAATTGCCTAGGTCAAACTGAGTTTTTGTAGTATTTATATCTTGAATGTACTAAACATGTTTATTTTTTACAATATTACAATGTTATGAGACAGGTTTTTTTTTATAAATTTTTGTTTTGTCATTTTTAATGCATCCGTGTGAGTATAACGCATTTGTTAAAATTCAGATTGATATGCCCTTGTAGGGAAAAGTTCAATGAATACTTTCTTTTTAGCATATAGACCCAATTAATAAATCTCAACCACCCATTTTTTTATCTACCAAAAAAATTCATTTATTAAAAATTAAATATCTCACAAATCGTTAATCGTTAAGAAAATGAAATATACCATCGTGGCGAGAATTAAATCATCTTTGTATCGAGAGACACATGTATATATCTTTCTATCATATATGATATGTGATACGAATCATATACGATTTTCTTATAAAAACAAATTTTGTCGAAAGTATACCATCGATAGAAAAATGATTTAATTCTTATTGTAGTTGTGTATTTTTTCTACTTGACGATTTATTGTTTGTGAGACATTTTTTTAAAAGTAAAAAAGTTGATTTGAATAAATGTAATTGATTCATGTGGCTTATGCTAAAAAGAAGTTATATATTGATCTCAACTCTATTCATGTAATCTTAAAATACTACTTAGTGTGTCACTAAATGAATTAATATCATGAAATTAGAATTAGATCGCATTCAAATCGACTAACCCTATGATGTGCAACTAATTGTCGTTTTTCCTAAACTAACAAAGCAATGAAGTTGAGTCAATATTTTTCAAACAGAACCAAAAAGCAGTCACGAACATATCACAATATGACCAATCCGGCCAATGCCAAATTGTTAACTTAATATGCATGAAGTTGTTGCATATAATAAAGAGGGTCTTGTGATATTTGCTAACACCCTTAAAAATATAATATTAATCAAAAGTTACACTTGAAGCAAATTAGAGACACCCATAAACAAACATACATAAGTCAGTAGATGCAAATCTCAAACACCTGTATTAAAGAGTAGGTCAAGGTTTAGCAAAATGACAGTTGCAAGTGTTCCTGAAGGGACCCGATTACCCGATTTACAACTTAGAGCAGCAAGTTTTTATCGTCACACTACTACTTCCTCCGTCTCAAAATTATTGTCCACCTTTTCTTTTCCGATTGTCCCAAAATTATTATTTACTTCCAAAAATAGATAAAAAATTTAATTCAAGTTTAACATGTTACCCTCACTTGTGGTTATTATTACAAATATTAATGAAGTTTTGAATTAATTATATTTTTTAACTGTAAGATTATTGTCTAGTGATAATAATTTTGAGACGAAAAGAGTACTTGCTAAGAAAATACAAAGTTACAAAAGGGAGGACCACATTGATAATGTGCAAAAGTTAAAACTATTAAACATTTATTTACACCTATAGTATGATACTATCATGTACGTGTACATCATTGACTTTCATAATTATGTTTAAATTAAGATTTGATATGAAATGTGTGAGAATTCGAATGTGTGCTTTTTTTCATGTGTAATACACATGGTTATGTAGGTATGTGTTTTTAGTCAAATTCTTTCTAAAAATATAAAGGGATAATTCTTGAAATGCTCCAAAATTTTACACTCTTTTCTTTTTGCATCTAACAAATAAGAATTTATCACTGTTTTATGCAACTTATGCAACTTAGCGACTTACCAAAAACTAATAAAATTGTACTTAATTCTCTAGGACACATATTATATTTGTTTAAGACAAAATACTTGTGTGTAAGAAGTTGTCTTTATGCAACTGCGTTATACTTTTTATTCGACGTGTATTAAAAAAACATTTTTTATTAAAAAACATTTTCTTTTATTTAATTTAAACTTTATTTTTATCTGACTTGTACCTTTATTTATTAAAATTTTTTTATAAAAAATCAGTTTTTTTAAAAATTATTTTTTATAAGAAAATTATTTTTTTATTAAAATTTTTTTTTATAAAAAAAAATTCTATAATAAATTTTTTTTATGAAAAATAATTTTTTATAAAAATTAATTTTATTATAAATTTTTTTATAAAAAATAAAAAAATATTTTTTTAGTAAATAAAGGTTCAAGTCGCATAAAAATTAGTTAAATTTAAATAAATTTATTCATTAAAAATATTTTTTTAATACAAGTCGCATAAAAAATAAAATAAAATAAAATTGTATTAAAATAGTTTTCTTACACATATGTACTTTCGTCTAACATTCTATAACATGCGTCATAAAAAAATAAAGTACAATTTTCTTATTTTTAGGGAAGTCGCATATGTTGTATAAGTTACATATATTGCATAATATATTTTGAGAAATTCTCTTGATGGGGGTATTTCAGAAATTTTCCCAAATAGTACAAAATACACGTATCAGTAATGGAACATGATGCAGGGATTGATGTTCGAATCCCTACAAAGTGATGCAGGGAAGAATCTACTACGGATAGTACACATGTAGAGAAGAATAGGTAACATTTTTGTCGATCTAAATGATTTTTGAAAACATTAAAATACAAAGACTGTTACTTTAATAAGTAATAACTTAAAGCTATAAATCTATTTGGCCCGTTCCCCCTTTAGCTACTTTGACCCATTTGACACATTTGACCCGTGTGGATAAACTTGACCAAAATGAAATTAAAGATGTTGAAATTGCCACATATAGTCAACGAAATATTATCCACATAATGTCCTATGGACATGAGGACTATAACCACTAAGCAAGTATTTGGGGCATTTAGGTCATATATCAAGTCACAAGCCGTGTTGATGATCGTGAAGTACATAGACGTGCCCTTTCCCCTGCAAGCGTTCTTTCTTCATTTTGTATCCCTTTGAGCACTTCTCTTTGCTTATTTTTTATTGACATCTTCCATAACGAAGATGATTTGATGAATTCCCATAATATGTTTGTCTTGCTGCAGGTTCATAAGGGATTTTGTGTATGAAAACATTACAGATAACCGTTATGCTGTATTTGGTCTTTCAGAGCCAGGGTCCTATGAAATTTTGGGTAGCTAACTTTTATTCAACTCAAAATTGTATTCTTGCAAATCTGTCATGTTGTGCTCTTTATGTGCCAACCTTGGTGCATGACATTCTTAGAAGTCATTGGAACATATAGTCTTATACATATAAATTACATGACATAATTGCAAGTTAAACAATCTTGTGAAACAACCGATGCATTTTATATCGTAAAAATATCAGAAGCATAGATCAGATGCAATTTACTTTCTTACAGAGTACCATTCGGAACATATTCTTAAGTTAAGGGCTTTTACTTGTTTATAATGGAACTTAAATGACCCAAAACAATAACATATCAAGAAGGGGGCTTCTGTCATTAGGATCCAACACATGAATTCTTCAGACAGAGCCCTGCCGATAGCCACTAAAGGGTGCACCAGTGACATTCCAGTCATAATCCTCTTGCAATGAGCGTTCATTGATAAGGTAAGAATCACAAAATAATCAACAATTCTGCCCACAAAATATATAAATACCCAACTGTCCATGGGCTAATATTCCTAACCAAACAAGTAAAGAGGGAAAATTGAGTGAGTTGGGTAATTAATGAGTTAGTTCAGCTGAACTACAATAATGCTATCAGATGCATATTAAGAAGAATAGGGCTCGGTCGCACACACTACATCGCTTGGAAGGGGTAAGGAAGTATGCACGCATAATGATGGCCTCACACTGTTTATTTCTCAAATAATTGTATAACTATAACTGTAATTTGTGTATTTAATCTTAAACAAAATCATTGCAACTTACTTAGATAATCACCTCAAGATACACAAATCCAAACATAGCTGATCAATTTAACTAACCATTACCTAGACAAAATACTGGTGTTTTTGCATCCTTGAACCCATGAAAGACTCTTTCAATAGCTAACGAAAGTACTACTGCCGCACCAAGTGATCCAAGTTGAAGAAATTTTCGTGCAGGAGCACCAAGATACTCCTTAGAAAGGAATTTTGCTGAAATTTTAGTCTCATTCAAGATCTGGAACTCGGTCAAGTGAGTATTTATAATAACCTCTATCATAACAATTTGCACTAAGCATGTCCCTAGCGTATGCTGGGCTTGTATTGTAAACTGCATCTAATTAGACTTTAGGGTCTTTTTGGATTGGTTTAAAACTAACTGTCAGTACTTAGTACTGGTACTCGATAAACTGATAATGACTTTTTCTACCTAGTCAGTGTTGAAACAATAAGATTTGGATGATCAGCTGGTAACTGGTGTTGGGTCCAATTATTAAGTTGATAAGTCAAAACACAACAAAATAAGAAGACAAGGGCTAAAAAGTACAAGTTGCAAAAGAACAAGCCGTTGGAGTCTTTTTATTACTTTAGCTTTCTTTGTAAGCTATGTTTTCTAGTATATAAAGAAAACATAGACGTAGGTTTGTAATATATATCAATCATTCACAATGTAAACCTAAAGTGTGTGTCGCACTAGACGTTGGATTCAATGTATACACGTCTAGTGGATGTTTGTTATTAATATAATGAACATCCCCATTTGTTTTAATTCGTGTCTTTATGTGTCTAAACACCTTGTCATGATCATTGTTCTTTTCCGCTATGTTATCATATGAACGATGATAAACCTAGATATATGGTTCATAACCATTGAGTCGAACGATCTATAGGTCCCACAATTGGTATCAGAGCCTAAGGCTCTTGATATCTAGGTCCGACGAGGTGTTCGTGTATGGTGAAGAAGAAAAATTCGTATGGAGTTTTTCTGGACGTTTTTGTGTGCGCAGTAGTATTCAGAAGGTCATAACTTTTGATCTAACCGTTGGATCGTCACGAAATTTTAGATGTGTGTTCTACATACATAGATCTAAACATCCACCGGAGGGATTGTCGAGTTTTATCCCCAAGCAAAAGTTATTAAGCGTCGAAGTTGGCTGATCAATGATTTTCAGTTTTTCTGCTTTCACATGAAATCATGAACTAGGGTTCTTCAAACCCTAGATCTATTTAAAAGCAGGAAGAATTGATGTTTGTGGCTGTTATAACGTGTGAAGATTCACGATCTAAGGTTAATTTATAAACCCTAATTAGGGTTTCGGTGCTTAAAGTCTTGAAACCCTAGATCGAGAATTGAAGGATACTACGTTGCTGTTACAATACTTGGTTTTGATTCAAAGGCATATGATTGGTTCTTCAAACGTGTGTTCACACGATGCAAGAGTTCTGATTGGCTAATGAAGGTTAAGTGCTTCAAGCTACGAAGCAAGTCACGCTCTATCTTGCATTCACATGGCCCAAAATAAAACCCTAAGATTCGGATCTGCTACATGAAAGTATACGGTTATTCACATGAGGATGAGTAAATCATTCGTTTCTTATTGGTTGAAGTTTATGTGTTCACATGGTTTGAATATCTTGATTGGTTAAGATCAATTTTGTTTCACAGTTGCGTTCACATGGCCAAGATTTATGTTACGATTGAAAGTTTCTCATTGGTCAATGGTATCTATGTTCACACGATTAAATTGTAAATTGTGTTACTGTGTTCACATGATCTGCCAAAACAAGGAGTGTTCACACGAAGAAACTATTCCTATTGGTGGAAAAATGCTTGTGTTCACACGGTTATAACAAGGAAGTGTGACGTTTTCATTGTTTTAACGTTGATAAAGTTTTGGTGAAACGCTGATAGGAATTTGAACGCTGACAGGATTTTTGGTTGGCGCTGACGTGTGTAATTCAAGCGCTGACAGGAAGGGTTTCGACGCTGACAGGAATAAGTCAACACTGATAGGTTGACAGTGTCGTCCGATATATGAGCTTCAACGCTGATACGTATTGTCAGATATTGGACAATACATCTGACCAAGATATTGGACAGAAGAGATATTGGACAACACCAAGTTTGCTGCTGTTTGAGAAAACTGGTACGTTTTGAGCACACAAAAAGAAGGGAAAATACACACAAAGGTACATGGAATCTCCGTTATAATTTAGAATATCATGATGATATTTATGGCTCGGATATTTTGAAAGGAATTAATGGTTTTAATGCGAGTTGACAACAATTCGTGAGGAAATTTATTGGATTTGATTATGTAATCGGGGTAGCCTTGTAAAAGAGTTATCCGTCTTAATGCTTTTACATATGATATGAAGATTAAGATTCTTCATGAAGAAGTGTTAGCTTAAGGGGAAGAATACTTATGGTAAGATTGATGATTGAAGAAGATTTGCGTGAGTTTGTGTTCTATCATATCTTCAAACTTTCAGCGGGTTTGAAGATAACTTGTTCATGCTTATATAATTGGTGACAACGAACTTGATAAAAAGATAGCAAAGGTATGGGATTTTTCTTAAGATGCTCTATGCTCATATTTGCTAGAGAACTCTTTTTGTCAAGAGACTACTCATTATAGCCGTGAGTTTTTAAGTCTGCTCATTATAGCCGTGAGTTTTGAAGTCGCAGGGATACAACAAGACATGGAACATAAGATTGGGTTATCTACTTCAACATCAAGAATACTTTATTTATTTTTCTTCAGGATCATTACATAGAGCTACATTTGGAGAATCTTCAAGATTGCATACTTTCACATATTCCCTATTGATGTGTCAAAAAGGGGAAGAATATGTGCTATACTTAAGGGGAAGCTTCTTGGAGATCATGTACTAAATACAAAGGATTCATGCTTAAGAAGAGTGTTTTGACATCATCAACTAGGGGAAGATTGTTGGGTCCAATTATTAAGTTGATAAGTCAAAACACAACATTTTTTCTTGTTGATCCCAAACTTAGATCGATTAGCTTTGTGTATACGAGATTAGATCAAGTATAACACGTAGAGAAACCTTTGCTTATGAATAAAGTAACAAAGTGTTATGCGGAATTAACACTTGATCTAAAACACAATGATGTTAAACAAACTTTCACTTGTATTAGAATAATCTTGTTGATTACAATGAAAGGTTTAACTTGCGAATACTATGAAAACTGATATTAAACATTAACCTAAAAGATCTTCTTTTATAGAACAAGAAGTCTTGTACAATAAGCTACGAATCAACTATTCTAGGTAAAGATAAACATAGAAAATACATTGTCGTTTCTATCCTTACTAGAAGTAATCTAGAATATAATAAACGTGTAGCTCACATCTTCCATCAGTGCTTGTCTTCAATCTGTTAACGCTTGACTTTATCTTGTCAACGCTTATGCTATCAGCGCTCACTTTGCTCTTGTCAATGCTTGAGTTGTTCTTGTCAGCGTTCAAGTGTTCTGGCCTAAATTTATTCCCAACAATCCTCCCCTAAACTTGATATCCACTCTTATGATCAAGTTTCTGAATAAACATTAAGAACTTGGAGGAGTCTGACAAACCTTATCATATTGGTAATAAATAAATCTGATCAAATTCTTTGCCACGTCACTTGTGTAGTCTATCTCCAACTGGGTGTCCTTCATCTTCTCCAAAACAGCCTTGGATATGAAATACTGAGCATCTACAAGCAAATACTCAGCAAACTTTGTAGAACTCAAATGGTATACACCAGCAGCTGAATATAACCTCCATTGAAGACCACTGAGGTCATCTTCAAGATCCTTCCATATTTCAGGATCTTCTTCATTTGTCCCACACATTCTTTTGAATGTGGTCCAAAGTTTTATTCCATTGGCTGAAGTTGGTGCTTCAGCCTCATACTTGGTCTCTAGCAACCTCCAAAGGTCTACCAAGTCTTCTCTGTCACAACTTGCAAATAAAGATATGAGAGTGGTAAAAGT
Source organism: Glebionis coronaria (assembly GCA_025667525.1). Classification (NCBI taxonomy): domain Eukaryota; kingdom Viridiplantae; phylum Streptophyta; class Magnoliopsida; order Asterales; family Asteraceae; genus Glebionis; species Glebionis coronaria. Next base: position 45,061 of record JANFOE010000423.1, read on the forward strand.
GTGTACCTCCTTGCCAAATCTTCCAATTTTCCAGAATCCACATTCATCTTCCTCATAACTTATAATTGGATTCCTGGAATCTAATGGTAACACATGAACCATATCTGAAGCTTCTAATGGGGAGAGCTTGAGGCTCTTTCTAATGATTGCTTCACTTGGATACAGTTGAGACATATCTTTTGGAAACTCAAGAACAAATCCCTTCTTCACTGGTCTAGGGACTATCATATCTTTCTTGATTGCCATCTCTTCTGCAAGTTGCTCCTTTCTTTCATCTGAAAGAAGTCTGAAAGTGTTCTCTTCCTGCACTTTCACCCAAATAGGATAAGCCCTATGTTCCAACTCATCAAATGTCAAAGCCTTCAGCTTCTGATGTGTCCATCCAACTCCATGACATTTGAGCAACATAAAATAGAGCTTCCTTCTATCCCTTTTCAATTCAGAGAGAATGTTGCTTGCTCTGTACTTCAACATCACCTTACAATCCTGCTGAACTCTAAGAAGAATTTCCAAACCCCATATCTGATCTGAAATGGTCAAGTCTGGATTATCCATGCAGCTTTCTTCCCAAGAATTGTACATCTGAACTACCTCTGGCATATCAAAATCAATTTGCAACTTCAAATCTCTCAGCCTTTCCCTAGCAAGCTCATCACCATACTCAAGTCTTTCTGGTTCAACAATCATCACACTTGAGTCTGAGCCAGCTCCATCACTCTCTTCTTCAGAAGTCACAACAAATGGTGACTTTTCCTTCTCACCTTGTTCCATTATTTGCTCAGCCAATCTTCTATCAAATTCAATCTGAGCTGCATGCTTTGGAACAACTTCTTCTACCAACTTACCCTTACCCTTATCTGTTGGTTCAATTGTTGGTAAGGTAGATGATAATACCTGAGTAGGAACATCTTTGATGATAGATGATGACTGGAATACATCACCTCCTTCAGCAGATCTGTCAACGCCCAAATTTCCTCTATCAGCGCCCAAAATATTTCTGTCAGCGTCCAAATTTGCCTTGTCAACGCCCAAATATTTTCCCTCAGCGCCTTGTGTAACCTCTCTCAGCATATCTTTTTGTTCCTTCAAACTAGTAAGAGCTTCAGCAATATCCAATGATTGACCATCTTGACTGCTCTTATCACTCAGATTTCTTGCTTCCTCCCCTTTGGAAGACTCCTCCAGACCTCCCCTTGAATGAGCACTCTCCAAAACAACAATCCTCTCCCTCAATTCTTTGAGTTCAAGGCCTTGGTTACTGACAATTCGTACTAAGTCTGCATTTTGCTTTTGCAAGCTAATGCAGACAGCCGTCAATTCTAAAAGCGTCATTGGTTCCAGTCTGCCCTCTTCCAAAATGGGAATTTGACCTCCCAAGTTAGGGTCATTGGGCAAGGATGAGGACTTAATTATGGTGGGACTGTCTTGGCCAGCTTCTAAGCCAGAACCAATAGTCCCAGCCTCATCCAGGTCACCAGCCACACTTGTGGTGGTGGTTCTCTCTGCTTCATGGCTAGGACCACCAGAGGAGAACACTCCAGCAGTCCTTTGGCGTTTAATCAACCTATATTCTGGTGGTGTGGAAGATGGTGTAGAAGATGGTGTAGATGTAGGTTGGTTAAGGGGTGTTTGGGTTTGTGATGGTTGGGTGTCAGTGGTGGAAATACAAAGGATTCATGCTTAAGAAGAGTGTTTTGACATCATCAACTAGGGGAAGATTGTTGGGTCCAATTATTAAGTTGATAAGTCAAAACACAACAAAATAAGAAGACAAGGGCTAAAAAGTACAAGTTGCAAAAGAACAAGCCGTTGGAGTCTTTTTATTACTTTAGCTTTCTTTGTAAGCTATGTTTTCTAGTATATAAAGAAAACATAGACGTAGGTTTGTAATATATATCAATCATTCACAATGTAAACCTAAAGTGTGTGTCGCACTAGACGTGGGATTCAATGTATACACGTCTAGTGGATGTTTGTTATTAATATAATGAACATCCCAATTGTTTTAATTCTTGTTCTTTGTGCCTAAACACCTTGTCATGATCATTGTTCTTTTCCGCTATGTTATCATATGAACGATGATCAAACCTAGATATATGGTTCCTAACCATTGAGTCGAACGATCAATAGGACTCATCAACTGGTTATATGAAAAAATTACTATGGAGATTGTTTTTAGAATACATATATCTCTAGGTTCAAACATCTGTATATCAGGTTTTGATTATTTAAAACCTAATGATGACTATGGAAGATATAAACCTGTTTGCAAATAGGAAATAAGAGTCTGATTGTAGGAATTAGACTTGTGGCCAACACACATTTCAATCATTAGTTGGTAAATTAGTAAACTACAACATGAAAGTTCTGGGTATCTGAAAATTGAACAGAACATTAAGGATGTTATTATGTTTAATGAAGTGTCGAACATGCACATAGATTGGTTTAGTCAGGTAATCAGGTTGCTAAGTTGCTCACCCTTTATTTTAATATTGTCATATGCATGCATGAAAGGGATATCAATCCAAAACGTTTTCTTATTCCAATGTAGTTTTTATTAGCAGCAGCCAAAGGTAACCGACGCGGGGGAAAATGAACCTCTCAATCACATAAATGATTTAAAATAGAGGTAATCACCAATTTTCACAGACATATGCTTTCATTAGATGCTATTTTACTATTAGTGTCAATAATCTAATTATTACCTTCAGCATATTTTACAACATACGTAAACAGTTCATTACCTTCAGCTTTATGTTCAATATCTCCATCCCCTACTTGCCATTAGTTCGAGTATAGGCCTGAACGCGTCCCTAATTTCGATGTTGCTGCAACAGTCAACTACAAGTATATACATCTTGATGGTGAAGTTGTATTTGATACTGCCTCGGATTCTTTCACTAATTACACAGCCTGCATAAGCTTCGACCCCGTGGAGAATTGTTCTGCTGCGATTTACTGAGGGTTTTGCATAACCTGTTGCTCATATATAATATTATTGTTGTAAATCATACTGGGGGGACCTACTTTCAGCACCTTGGAAAGTACTATGTAAATGTATTCTAGAATTTAGGTAATAGAATACATGGTTTTATATCAGAATTTAAATGAAACAATTTATATCAGAACTTCCCTGGCATGATTAAGTAGGTCTCTTGCGCCCTTTTAATGTGTTGTGCGAATTCATAGTCACAGAAAGTGAGACTCGATTCTTGGTGATTTTCTAATTTAGAGCTAGAAACAGGGAAACATAGTTCAGTATTGACACTTTTCTTTGCATAGGGTTCTCAAGATGATTCATCCAAACGAATGGGTGTGGTTGACCCATACATGCTTTATTTGTCCGTTTTTCAATAGGTTAGCTATAATTACAAAAGAAAATTCAATCTTATTACAATGATAATCTGGATGCCAAGTAAGCTAAATTTGAATAAAAAGCAAGACTAAACATTAACCTCGTTAAAAAGACATGCACACACTGAATACAGTATGTGCCTTTTGGGAAACCGAATTGGCCTACCATCACCTGAGTTCCTGTTCAAACCACTAAACCACACAAAATAACGCAAAATGAGACACAAACTATTTTGTATATGACGTGTTTCAGTATAAATGGATCGACATATATACACACACAAAACCTACAATATTTAAAATATAAGTAAAAAAAGACTACTTTTTGGGCTCCATCAGGGGTGGTAAATTCAACATTTCCTTAACCAGCAACACGTTCATCTCTCATGGAAAAACTGATCATAGCAAACTTGCTCCTTTATTACATAACAAAGTGAAATACACAATATACCATTGGTAATCAGTTAATCACCATTATATTGTAGTAGTATATTGCTTATCCAGAAACTCACAAAGAAGGAATAGGTTGGATTAGGTTCTGTTATCTCTTCACGGACATCATAAGTTAAATTTTTGTGTTTTATTCTCTTACTTTCCTTTCTGGTGGCAACTATTCTGACCTTCACCACCATGCTTAGTTTTTAAAGAACTCTAACCACCATGTTTCTAGTTAGTAGGTTCAATAAGTTCTTTAGATAAGATATTGTTTCTTTGCCTTTTGGTTTAGAGCATTAAAATTTTAAGAAAGACATATGTATGTTGGGTTCTAACTGCCTGTAACTTAGAAGTGTTACACATTAGGTTAACATCTTAATTATGTTGCATTATAGCATGATATAATTGCACCTGGAGTGGACATTTTAGCTTTATGGTCACAGGAATCAACCGTCACCGATAAAGAGGGAGACACACGTATTGTCCCATACAATATTATCTCTGGGATATACATGTCTTTCCCTTACGTCTCAGGTGCTTCCGTTTATGTTAAATCATTCCAAAATGATTGGTCCCCTGCTGCAATAAAGTCAGCCCTTATGACTAATACGACACCAATGAGCCTCATCAAAAACACCGATGTTGAATTTGTGTATGGTTCTAGACATATCAACCCCTTAAAGGTTGCCGACCCATGTTTGGTCTATGATGCTGGAGAAGCAGATTACGTGTCTTTTTATGTGGGCATAACTACTTGCTCTGTGGCTAATAATGCAACTGTTTGTGACCAAAACTATCCTTCTTTTGCTCTCTCGTCTAATGAATCAGGCATCCTTGTTCGGATGTTTAATAGGATAGTTACTAATGTGGGTTTAGGAGAGTGAACTTACAAGGCTAATGTATTTTTTCCATTAGGGCTCGTGGTAGATGTATACCCTAATAAATACAGATGCTAACAGGCTCGTTTGTTTGGAACGAAGTAGTTCACAGTGTTAGCAGCCCGATTGTTCCTTATTTTTTTGAATGTGTCAAATAGGTAAAGATAAAACAATACGGGTCATATGGGTTGAACACGCCCAACTATATAAAAAAAGTTGTTACTATTGAAATAGAAATATGATGTTCATTCTCTTGTACACTTTCCTCGTGAGGAAACTAACTCGGTATGATTAGTCTCAGGAATCCAATACATGAGATCATAGCAATATATTTTTTGTAACTTAGTGTTGGCCAATAACTGTATAAAACGTTTTGTAGTGTCAAAATTTGTAGATTGGAACATCGATAATACATAATGATTTATTAGATACTGTTAGAGATATTGTAATAAATACCTTATAATTCTAAAGACCAAATATATAAAATTTTCTTTACGTAATGCCAATATTTAATACAACTTGTTAGAATAATTTATCAGTTCAACATACCAGAACTAAGAACTCTTGTAAATCTTTATTATGTGTTAAATACGATTTGGATCACACATAGCAATAGAATACCTCAGTTGCATCAAACTGGGGTCCTGAAAAACACGATGACCATGTACCATCTTTGTATCCTAGCCATGCTCCATCTACAACATAAGATATCATCGACGAATGTTACTCGTGTGTTCACTATATATACGACAATATATAGAGTATGCGTAGAGAACTTACGGACTGTGAGTACTGATGGAGAATTCGCTTGGCAAAATTAAAAAAACAACATAACGAAATTCGTCACCATCTCGATTAGCTTAGTTATTAATTTTTCTTGTCCAACTGGTGCATGGATCAAAACAGGAGGCTCATTCCCACCAATATATACATCCTCAATATCATTCCCAATATTATGTTAAATGCTTAAAAAAATACACATAGCATCTATAGTCAATACTTGGGCTTACGGGTATAAAATCATACTTATTTGCCTCGAATAAGGAAAACGAAAGTTAAGGCTCCAAAGTAAGCTCACACTTGTATATACTTGGAAGCCTTTTTGTCAAGACCATAAGAAATGGAAGTAATGGTATGTTAATTGATGATCCTCATGATATTTATATCACAAAAGGAACCAACAACCTTTGTCACTTGGTGCTTTGAGTGAATTAAGCGGGAACAACGACAACAACGTTCTTTATGGTTGTGCCAAGATAGGCTTCAATGATTTCACTTAATTTGATTAACACCACTGAACAGATTTCTTCAGCGGAGAATTGTTTGTCTCCGTTCTTGTAATTAACCATAATCATGCTTTTGTCACCAGGGCTAGATGTAACTTTGAACAGGCAGTCCTTCGTGTCGCTTTTCACTGATGGATCAGAATACCTCCCCTTAAATTAAATGTTTAGCATCTGTATACAACAAAGATCCAGTTAGACATGAGAATCATTCAATTATATAATATAATAATGGTTTGATGTAGCTAAAGATGAATTCAACTAAGTCAGCAGATTTGAAAGTTCTTTGAAATCCACCATATTCAACTAGAATATTTCCCGTTCAACAAAAAACGAACATGAGGACATATGTAAAAGAACAACAGAATTCTCCAATTATTCTATGATAGTTATGACCGGCGCCTAAAATTCTTGTTACTCTTCCTCTTTCCACAACCGTTGGGAAAACGACCATTAATTTCACGCAATGCTTCTGCCCATACTGGGGCAGAGTTTGCCATCATACTGAAATTATATCCCTATATCAAGTATTCAGCAATGATAAGTCCTTAATATAAATCAAACACAATACAATTAGAAATTTGGTATCCTGAAAGTCTACTAATCAATTTGAAAAGAGGAAATAGAAAATTAGAAAATGGTAGTACCTGTATAGACTTTGGATATGTCTGGAAACCCAACATCTCATCATGATTTTGTGCACGTCATACAACTTGAAAGTTCAATTTCTCAAATCTGGCACTCGTGGTGGTAGGGTATAAGTCAACCTCAATGTAAAGAGAGTCGCTTTGTAGTGAAGATGAAGTCTAATCCTAATAATTAGAGTTTCTAAATGACCAAATCGTTCAAAATTAGTAGGACGATTTGCACCTATAATAATGAACTTAGCTTTAACAGTTCATTCATTTTCTTTTCAACAGGCATGTTTAGTTTGTGAAAGATTGAATTTTTCTTGCGAACCTTGTAATTGCAACATAAAGAGGTTTAGGATTCCATATGATAAGATAATGACAGAACGCTAATATATACAATTTAGACTTTGTGGTCATTTGCATTCCTGTTTAAACTTGGCTTCTCGGCTTTACATAGGTCAGATTAATTGACTTGACTATATGGTTCCTTCGTGTTTCATCCTTAAAAATAAGTAAAAAAAGAACTTATGGTTTTAGTATTAGCAAATCCAAATTCCATGTATGTTTCCTGATCCTGGCTTGTGGATGTCTCCGGTCATGATTTCCGATCTTGCAACATATCCAATTGGTGCAGAAGAGCAGCCTTTACCACGCCTATAATCAAAACAGTGAATAAATCGAAACCCTAAATATTGAATAAATCACGAAGAACTTACACCACATTGGTCGGGTTAACGTTTTTTTCTCCAATAATTGTTGTACTTGTGCATTCTTGATTCTGAAAAAGAGTTCACAAAATCTCTTTAGAATCTGCATGCCCCTTGACAGATTCGCATAGATCAAACCAATGTTTCAACGAACCATTGATACAAAACGTATCAATTAAGAGGCTGTGTATTTGATACATACTCAATGATACCTTCAAAACAAAGGAGTTCATTATTAGGTTGAGAAAAAGGATCGTGTATATTTTAGGGTTTATGTTTCATGGAAATTCTGATTGCTGCAAATCTGGTATTGGAATTAGAATACCAATGATAAATATTCTGGCTACCAAAAATATAATCCATAAACGAAAGCGTGTTTATATATATATATTGATTATCAAATAATAAGCAATAAAATTGTGTTGGTCTACTGGTTATGGTATACAGTCATATACACATAATGAAAAGAATAGAGGATCGAATCTTGCAAGCAATTATTTTTAAATTAACCACCGAATTTTATAAAATACCTTTCAGCTTTCACTATAAAATACGAAAATAAAAATAAAAAATTTATACAAATAATTATTAAAATCCGGAAGTTAAAAAAAATCCAAAGATTCCAAAAATAAAAATGATGACGTGGATTAAGGGATGCTTATGTGGCATATCCCTCCTCTTATATATAATGTAAAGATATATATATATATATATATATATATATATATATATATATATATATATATATATATATATATATATATATATATATATATATATATATATATATATATATATATATATATATATATATATATATATATATACATATATATATATATATATATATATATATATATATATATATATATATATATATATATATATATATATATATAATAATAATAATTGTTTAAAAGGGATATATTTCATAAAACGTGTAATCTAAAATAATATTGTTCTTTGTTGGTAAGATTATACTCACTTAAAACTTAAAATAATACTATTTTAGAGCATCATGACTCCGCCTACTGCAACCTCGATTATTCTACCCGTAGTAGCTCCTACTCCAGTTGTTTGTTCATCTCCACGATCGACGCAGTGTGGATGGTTGTCAGCCTCGGATTCAAAGGATGACCCAGCCATCGAAGCTGTACTCCCAGAGGACCCTTTTTCCATCTTAGCATCAGTCTCACTGCCCCCAACCTCTATGGAGGAGGACCGGGTCCTTCCTAGCATACCATCTTCCATGCCTCCATCCTTATCATCGGGCTATTTTTCTGGGCCCGCACCCGTCTCCACTTATGAGATCGGGGAAGGCTCCGGGGTAGGACGTGTCGATTTCGTCCAGGCCCAGATCTCCGCACTGGCTGCACGCCAAGAGCGGGAGATATCCGACCTTCGCAACCAGTTGATAGTCAGTCAACAAAGCCATGCCGTCATCTATGGTCGTATCGACACTCTTTTTCGCACTATGAGAGGAGAATCCCAGACCGCTAAAGGCGTCTAGGCAAGGACGGACGAGGCACTGAAGTGGTTATTGGAGGATAATTACCACCTCCATCAGCGCATTCAGGTCATGAAGGGTCTGCAGCATCAGACCCATCTTGCTCTTTCCGCTCAGGAGCAATCGCTATCCATTTTCTTTGATCTCGCCACTGTCCGGCATGATGGGGTTACTGGGGAGATGGCTTATCTCCGAGGGGTCTTCGATAGACTCTGGAACCAGATACTGTCTACACTCCGTACGCTCAAAGAGACCCGAACGACAGTTCGGACTTTATGGAACACCAGGAGGAATTCTGCAACCCCACCAGCTCCATCAGCACCATCAGCCCCGGCATCATCTAGTGGACCATCCAGGCAGGATTAGTATAGACGTACTAGACTTCTTGTACGTCATGATAAGCTTACGGGTTGCATCCCGGCTATCATGACATAGGGACTTTTTACTTTTATCTCTTTTTCAGCTGTTGGGTGATGTAATCCCGTACTTTATCTTTTCTTTTCTTTTGGGACATGTAACTTTGGGATATGATGTTTTAAAGACTGTGTGTATCATTACCTTAGCCTAGGCCCGACCGGCCTATGACTTAGATTGTGGGTTATTCTAGATGAATGTTAAATTTCTCATGGAAATAACATGTAATCACTTTCTTTATTATATCTGTTGTGCAATGTATTATATTATGAAATCCTGACAGGTTATCCAAATTTGTTATGAATTTTATGCATGAAATCATTCTCTTGCAAATAATATAAAAACTATACAACGATTGAATTAATAATCTCATTTTGTGTATGATTATAGACAAATGGTGATTTCACGATCGAACCCCAATAATGCAATTGCCTCCAACACCGCTAATACCGAAGTACCTGAAGCTACTCATAATGTTACCGCTGCTCAACTCCGGGAGATGATTGGTGAAGGCATTACGGCAGCTATGGCAGCCAGAGAAGCTAATGTGAGCAATGACCCAAACCACAACATGCAGAGAAACAACTTCAACAGGGGTTGTTCTTACCCCGACTTCTTGAAATTAAAACCCTCATACTACCGAGGAAAAGAAGGAGTTGTTGAAATGATGAAAAGGTTTGAAAGACTAGAGACAGTTTTCCGCATCTGCTGTTGTGCTGACGAGAATAGAGTTAAGTTTGCTACATGCACTCTACTCGAGAGCACCCTTACTTGGTGGAACTCTATGGTCGCCACCCTTGAACAAGCCACTACTTATACTCTCACTTGGGCCAACCTCAAGGAGAGAATGACTGAGAAATACTGTCCCACGGGAGAAATGAAGAAGTTGGAAGTCGAGCTGTGGGATCTAAAGTGTAAGAACAATGATATCCTTTGGTACAACCAAAGATTTCAAGAGTTAAGCTTGATGTGCACCAGAATGTTCCCTCTAAGGAGTGACAAGATTGAGAAGTATGTCAGCGAACTCCCTAACAACATTCATGACAGTGTGCTAGCTTCACGACCCACTACCGTTGAAGGTGCTATGGAATTTGCGACTGAGCTGATCAACAAGCGAGCCCGCAATTTGTCCGAAAGGAAAATGGACAACAAGAGAAAATCTGATGAAAGCTCTCGTATCCAGCACCAGCAGCCTTCCCAAAAAACAAAACATTGGGCAAGCTGATGACACTACTCCCACAAACCGCACCAAGAACTACTCAGGGACCAAGCCTAAGTGTTCAAACTGAAACTACCATCATGTTGTAGGAGGATAATGCCAAGAATGCTACAAGTGTGGCCAACAAGGCCATTTTGCTCGCGATTGTCAAACAGATGTTGCTACCCCAGTTCGACCCAATACCAATCCCGGGAACAGCAACAAAGGCAAGTCCAACGCACGTGGGAGTGGAAGTGGGCAGCAGTGAAATCGAAACCCCACTGGTGGGAGCAATAGTGGACCAAATAAAGTTGTGGTATGTTACGAGTGTGGAACCCCTGGGCATGTGAGACCCGATTGTCCCAAGTGGGCCAACCAGAAGAAGGACAACAAGGTAACTCCTTCGCAAGTGTACATGGCCAGCAATGCCCAAGTAAATCCAGGCTCCAACAACGTACCTGGTGCGTTCTTACTAAACCAATGATATGCATCTATCTTGTTTGATACATGAGTAGACCAAAGAACTACAATTGCTAAACTTAGTAAGAAATTGGGAATCCCTCTGTTAGTTCTAGACTCCTATTATACTGTGTAATAGTCGACGGAAAAGTTATGATGGTTAACACCATCATTCGATATTGTTCCTTAAAACTTTCCAAATAGCCCGTTTTACATCAATCAGATCCTAGAAAGTCTTGATAGCTTTGATGTCGTCATTAGCATAAATTAACTAGCAAGTATCATACAATTATCCTATATGACCCAAAAATTGGTTTATGTACCTTGGGGAGATGAAACCTTGATTATACTGGGGAGCCATAACCCCTATATAATTAACACTAGATTTAGTGTCATTTCTAGCACCAACAAGCCAGAGAGTACTTGTTCCGGGGATACTCTATTTCCCTAACCTGTTTCTCCCCTGCCTAAACCTGAAAGACACATCCAAATCACAATGGGTGTATTTTGTAGGGTTATATCCACCACTTAGGCAACCCTAAACCTGAAAGGCACATCCAACTCACAATGGGTGTACTTTGTAGGGCTATGTCTGACATCCCTCGTAAAGAGATGTTGAATGAACCATGCTTTTGAACATTCCTCTTTCCTCTTCGGGTCCAATTAGTTCGACAATACCATCACTCACTAGACTCTAGGAGATGTGATTTCCTCTCTTTAGAAATCAGAATTTGTAGAAATTTTGAACTAGTAATAGTGAATGCATGACCCTTGTTACGGCACCCTGCAAGGCACGCACTTCTTTATTCTTGGTATCTTCTTTTATTTCCATCATTTGATGAACTTCTTTTCTGCGCCCCTCACGCTCAACCCCGCGGCGAATGAAGCAGATTCTTTGCAACTTCTTACTCAATCGCCATCAACAATAATTGTAAAACCCGCATAAAATCCCTAGAATACTAAGTACATGAAATTACGTATAAATTTAAAACTTACGATTTAATTATATACAATACGTTTTGAGAACGTTTAATATATTTATTACGTATATTATTTTAGTACGACAAATAAATACGTATATTATATTATTATTTTAGTACGACAAATTAATTTACGTATAAAAGGTAAAACCACAAAATAATAAATCAGGACATTTGAATCACGCGACGCGAATAATTAACACGATTATTATTACTACGTATATTAAATTAAATACGACAAGTAATTACGTAAATAATATTTGCGTTTAACATATATAAGATAACTAAGGAAAATTTACGACACATTTTAAAACACGACTACGCGTAACATTTAGCAAGTCGCAAGAAGAAATAAAAACCAAGTAAAAGAGGGCCGTGTGTTAGGCGGCTGGTGAGGGGCTAGATGGTTGGGCCGAGGCCCAAAGTGGAGTAGCATTAACCGACTAAAAAAAAATGGGGACGGGAGTATATGTTTTGTTTAAGTCGACACACAACAGGAAACCCTAAAACCAAAACAAACATCACGATCACCTCTGTCCTCCTCTTTCTGCCGTCACATTCAACACAAATAAACAAGGAAGAACGTGGCTCTCAAACCAAGAAAAGACGTGGTGATCCAAGAATGTAGGTTCGTGATTCATGTTTTGGTTTCTATAAACCCTAAACGGGAAAAATAGGTAAACCTTGATTTTTTTTACTTCTAATTAGCTATTAATTGTTCTAGAAGAAAAAAAAGAAGTAAGAACATGATTAATAAACGTGGGTTTTGTCAAGATAAAGGGGTTCGGGTTTGGTTAGATGATTTGTGACTGTTTGCAAGCAAACCAAGACCATACATGGTCTCGGTGGTGTACTTATTCCACCAACAGGGTGTGTTTTGTTATATCAGCGGCAACCCCAAACTCCCCAAGCAGGGGTTTTGTTCTAACAGTGGGAACCGAGGCCTATTGTGGGTCTCGGTGGTTAATTATACCCAAACAGGGGTGTTTGGTTGGTTAACAGTGGGTAGTAATTAGGGTTAAACAAAACAGCATGAACAAACATGGTTTCCAGGTTTCTCGGATAACACAGGAACATATATATCGGGTAGAACTGGCATTAAGATATTGGACGAAACAAAATTTTGTATCTTGGATAGAACAGAAATTAGTATATATTGGACAGCATGGAATTTTTAAGGTATTTATTCTGTTAGTGTGTTTGTTTCGTGCGACCAAAACACGGGTGTCTCGGTAGGCTTGGGTAAGTTAAAATATGTTATTAAACATGATTGGTTTAATATTATTTACGCGTTATGGTTAAATATTTTTACGAGACTTAAATTATATTTAATTAATAGATTTTACCTAAGTATTTTATCGCACAATTAAATTAATAAACTTGACTTATATTAATTATTTAATTATCTAGTTAACGTTAGTTTTACTAAATTATCATGTTATGATATGAATTATGATTTCAAGTAAAACCATGCACGTTAATATTAACTAATAATTATTATTATTTTAGCGTAAGTATTTATTAAGTAGAGTTTACTACACGATCATGAAATAAATATATTTTATGCTAATTAAAATATATGAACATAAAATACACTAAGCATGATACATGGGTTATAAAATAAGTCAAGAACGTTAAGGCAATACAAGAACAAGTTAAGATTACATCAAGTAATTAAAAATTATTAAGTATAAGTTAACCAAGCGAATCATACATGTCCATCTTTATTATGTAGCATTTATGGGGTGTGATCTTCTTCACGTTTTCATCCTCCACGTTATTCTTCATTTGCGTTACTGGACGTGAGGTACGGATTTTCCGTCCTTTCAGTAAGGACTTCCTTTCTTATGCATGTTTAGGATTCCCCGTCTGTAGCCAAATGTTTTTCCCCAGTATATGTTTAAGCTTCTCAGTAATCACGTTAATAACTAAATAAATTGCCAGAGCATTATATACAAGCATGACCAGTTTATGTACTAGTTACGGAGGTACCGTAACCACGGCACTAGAGGCACCGGTGTCGTGACTCACATGCAGGAGAGTGATATCCTGCATCGTCCCACTCATGTTCAGGTTGGCCATTTTCATATGTATGTTTAGTGGGGCGTATGGATGCATCCTAGGCTTATAAGTGTTACAAGTTATCAGGGTGAATGTGGTGTGTGCTCTACATCCTTCACATTGGAGCTGATCCCTCCACCCAGCACAGTATTTAGAGGTCACCCCTCTATAGCATGACGAGGTCACCCCTCCATGTATTCATGCACGTTGATATATTTCATGACCTATATGAGCTCTTTGGCAGTTAAATTACAGTTTCATAATTAAAAAGCAGACTTTCAGTATTTACATGAACATGATACTTTTTAAGAATAAACCAGTTTATTTCAAGTTACAAGTTTACTACATGTCACCAGGTTTCCCAGGACATACATTATTCCGCTGCATTTTCGTTATTATGCTTTCATTTCAGCCTTCACTTATGTTATGCTATTACATGTTACTATTATATATCCGCGCACTAAGCGTCTCGCTCCGCCGTTTTCCTCTTTTCATGTCCCCAAACGGCAGGTTCACAAGGTCAGGAGCATGGAAAGGTTATGCATAGGATGGGAGCTATTTTATGTTCTATTTTTCCTGCATTACTTTTACTTTATGCTATGTTTATTAGTTTATGTTAGGGACCGATGTTTGATTCCGGTTATCCCTTATAGTCATGTAATGTTCTAAGACATTTACCTTATGCTTTGATATTACGCCATGATTATCCTGTGATATTCCATTTATCCAAATGGGGTGTTACAATTATGGTATCATAGAGCAAGGTTTCGACCTGTAGGCTCTAAAACTTGACATGTGACTAGTGGGTAGTCACCAGGAGCTTCCTAAGCCAACGCTTGTTATTCCATGTATCGATATTTTCAGAACCTTGACGTTTTAACCATGATGTTTTCTCAGAATTGTTTTACTAATATGGATTGAACAACCGTCATCCATACTTAGTTACATGTCATTGTTTTACATGATGTTCCTTGAGAACTTTGGCTAATACGGACTGAACCACCGTAGTTCATACTTGGTCATACGTTTTCTGTTAAGGTTAGACAGTTGGTTTTCACGCATTCATTTTATTTTCATTTCATGCATTCATTCATGCATGCATCTCATTGTCGCAGGAAATTTGACTAAATAATGGTTGGTACAGGACTGGCTCTATTTAGTCACATATGCTTTTATCGAAACTTTTGATTGATTAGTGGACCGACCCATAGGCGTCCGCACTTGCCTTTTTGTTTTGTGAACCGACCCATAGGCGTTCACTCATGTACATATCATCATATTTCTTAACCAAGCATTTAAACCGTTTCATGCATTATAAACTGTTTCATGCTTTATAAAGTACTTCATGCATCTTTTATGTTTAGGTCATGTTATATTGTGTCAGACTTACCATTTATGTTACATTAAATTGCTTTGTGAAACGACTCATAGTCGTCAACATTATCGGCATAACTTTGCATGTCCCCTCATTTATTTGTTATGTTTCTTTATGTCAAGTAAGTTTTCATACTATCATGGTTAACTTGGTTTTCATGCTGATTATGTTTTATGCTCCTTCATGTTAATTTTGTCCCATGTTTCTTTATGATAGTTTCATCTTCATGATGATTATGTTTCATGCCTCTTTATGTAAATTATGTTTTCATCATGTTGATCATGCCCTCATGCTAGACAATGATGGATTTCATTTAATCCTGCTTTTATGATAGTCATGGTTGGTTTTCGTTAATCATGTTTTCATGCAAATCATCGTTGAATTTCATTTAACCACACTTCTAGTTTCTTTCTCTATGCAATCAGATTGATGTCTATGCTGGAATTGCTAGGCTATCATGATGCTCATTCCAGCTCGGTTTTTCTAACCGTTTAACCAATTACTTTCCCTTAAAATCAAGTCAGATGATCGACCCCATACCGATCATTTCATGTACGTTCCATGTGTAATCCATGTACCACGCTCCATGTGTACTCCATGTACCGTATTCCATGTGTAATTACACGTACCGTCATCCATGGTTATGTCATTTACAATACTCTAAGAATATTCGTTACTCGATTCTAAATCATCTCAGGCGTACTCCACTTGTTGATAATTTACAAGATGCTGATGCTGCTCATAGCTTTGGAATGTCACTAAATGTTGATGCTGCTGATTATTTGGAGACGCTACGAGATGCTGATGCTATTCACAACCTAGAGATCTTACAAGACGAAGACAAAGGCGTTAGAGCAAGCGATCGAACGGGAAGATGCTTCACCACCAGACGATTTCCATCCCAATTCATGTCCTTACCTTTTAGTTATATGTCACACGTCATTCAGTTATCTTTTCAGTCATAGGAGTGGGCACCGGTACCAGCCGGCAACTCAGCTAAATAATTACATGAATTATCGTCACGAGAATGACCATCATGGGACAGGCAGACAAGACAATAGTAACTACTACTGTGACAACAAGTATTCTAGCAATCACAACAGAACACCAGTTACAGACTTAACTAGAATTACAAGGGTCAGCAGTCTAGTAGATCCGCCAACTTTAGCATTTTAACCACCATTTCCATTATGATTTCTTTTCATATGTCAAGGCATCCTCCAAGACACATCCTCTTATGTTTATGTACTAAAGACACATGTCAAGACACTAGTCAAGACACATGTCACACGAATACTTCTTAGCACATGAGTCAAGACACACAATTCATGCATAACTTTTGAACCCAGCCTCAGTGATTCAAGGTACCTTCCCAAGGGTATACTTATTCTGTTGTGCCGTGTACAAATCAAGCCACTAAAATTTCAGTACCATCTCTGACTTATTGTTCATAGTTGGTCACGTAGTGTTCGTTCCGTGTGAGACGAACGAAACACATTCAGTAAATTTTGCCACGTTTATTTCGTGTGCTGTCATGACACTTTTTTTTCACGTTTTCATATTCGGATATTCATTTCCATCTTAGAAACCATTATATCATCCATGTATATATAGACTTTCAATTCAGGTTGATGAAAAGATCCTCATTATATTCAGGAATGTTCAGATTCCTGACACTCAGCATGGGTTTTCCACCAGGAAAATCGGTAAAAAAAATTTCTTATGTCTAACAAGCATGTCTTGCTAACATTTATGACACGACTTCTGATATTCCTATTCATTAACCAGTCGATTACTCAAGAATCTTCCCAGATATATTACCAGAAGGAACTACCAATCATACTACCATTTACAGCTGTATATGTTTTTCCAGGTATTATTATTAAGCCATCCAATCAGCTACCAGACCCCAACCACTTTCCAAGATCGAGTTACGATTAGGCTATCAACAGTTGTGAATAAAAGAGCAGGACATTTCCGTGACTGTTCTTCACACATGTTATGTTCAGTATGAATCCATGTTGGTGCCTTTTAGTTCATGAATGCCCATAAGTAATTGAGGATTTGAGAAATCAAATTTTCGCGAATTCTGGACGAGTTTATCATTCTGTTCATTGTTAACATTCAGACTTTCTTTAAGTCTATAGAAGAGCACGAAGGCCATCTTCATTATATGTTACAAGGTTTACAGCAAGATAATTTCACACTGAAATTTTCCTGTACGTATGTAGTTGATCACAGTAACACGCTGAATCACATGGTTTTCACGGTAAATTTTTTTTTTACCATGACTATGCCTACGCGTAAAGGATAAAAGCCTACATCCAACTTATGTGTTTCAGAAAATCCTACGCTAAGAGATGTTTAGGTTTTACCCAAACTCTTAGCTTCCCAATTGCTATATATTCACGATCCTAACCACATTTGGTGGTGAAGTATGAAACAAGATGCAGTTACGTTCATATCTAAATGCCTGACTTTTCAGCAGGTTAAGATAGAACACTAACACGCTTATAGTCCTTTCAACCTTTAGAATTATCTGAATCGTCATTCGACAATTTAACCAATCCTACATGTCCTTCTTTCATCTGAAAGGAGTGCACATTAGCAGACTATCAGCTATTTTCCAGCCAATGATCGTACGATTACACGACACTCTTTTAGCTATCAGATCAGATAAAGGTTTATGTTATCATTTGTTATTTGCGTTCACGTCTGTATGATTATTTCAGCTCTCAAGTTATGTCTCACGTTAGCATTCACGAATTTATCCACGTCTTTATTTTTCCCATTTGCATGATTGGCTTACACTTCCACGTTCATGACATCATTCACGTTCATGATCATATCCTATCTTATGGTTTACGTTTCACTTTTCACTATGGAAGAATTGTAGGAAGCTTGAGAGACTATACTCAAGTTTAGTATGACTTTCATCCTCAGACAGATGTTTCACGTCACATTTCACGTCTTATCTAGTATCATTGACATTACCTCCTTATTTATTGCACATTCACGATATGTTCCAATGTCATGTTTACCCTACGTTCTCATGTCACGTTCACGATATTTTGCACGTATTCTCACTCACCACACGTTCTCGCATTTATGTACCATATCTCCAAGTATCACGTTCACAATTGTTCACGTATAACGTTCACAATTGTTCACGTACTATGTCTCAATATGTATCGTACATCAATACTTTGTATGTGCTTATACCAGTAAGTATGACACTTAGTAATATATCGCTCAGGTATCTCTTCATGTTATTCCTTATCATCTTCATCCATAAGTTCGGATATGTTCTTTTCAGTCATTTCATGTTCCATATTCCTTAAGTCACATCATGTTCTATGTTCTCTACGATCACGTCACGTTCATGTCCCTTCCGGAATGTCGTATCTCTAATTCGAGGACGAATTATTCTTTTAGAGGGGAAGAATTGTAAAACCCGCATAAAATCCCTAGAATACTACGTACATGAAATTACGTATAAATTTAAAACTTACGATTTAGTTATTTAAAATACGTTTTGAGAACGTTTAATATATTTATTACGTATATTATTTTAGTACGACAAATAAATACGTATATTATATTATTATTTTAGTACGACAAATGAATTTACGTATAAAAGGTAAAACCACAAAATAATAAATCACGACATTTGAATCACGCGACGCGAATAATTAACACGATTATTATTACTACGTATATTAAATTAAATACGACAAGTAATTACGTAAATAATATTTGCGTTTAACATATATAAGATAACTAAGGAAAATTTACGACACATTTTAAAACACGACAACGCGTAACATTTAGCAAGTCGCAAGAAGAAATAAAAACCAAGTAAAAGAGGGCTGTGTGTTAGGCGGCTGGTGAGGGGCTAGATGGTTGGGCCGAGGCCCAAAGTGGAGTAGCATTAACCGACTAAAAAAAAGGGGACGGGAGTATATGTTTTGTTTAAGTCGACACACAACAGGAAACCCTTAAACCAAAACAAACATCACGATCACCTCTGTCCTCCTCTTTCTGCCGTCACATTCAACACAAATAAACAAGGAAGAACGTGGCTCTCAAACCAAGAAAAGATGTGGTGATCCAAGAATGTAGGTTCGTGATTCATGTTTTGGTTTCTATAAACCCTAAACGGGAAAAATAGGTAAACCTTGATTTTTTTTACTTCTAATTAGCTATTAATTGTTCTAGAATAAAAAAAAAGAAGTAAGAACATGATTAATAAACGTGGGTTTTGTCAAGATAAAGGGGTTCGGGTTTGGTTAGATGATTTGTGACTGTTTGCAAGCAAACCGAGACCACACATGGTCTCGGTGGTGTACTTATTCCACCAGCAGGGTGGGTTTTGTTATATCAGCGGCAACCCCAAACTCCCCAAGCAGGGGTTTTGTTCTAACAGTGGGAACCGAGGCCTATTGTGGGTCTCGGTGGTTAATTATACCCAAACAGGGGTGTTTGGTTGGTTAACAGTGGGTAGTAATTAGGGTTAAACAAAACAACATGAACAAACATGGTTTCCAGGTTTCTCGGATAACACAGGAACATATATATCGGGTAGAACTGGCATTAAGATATTGGACGACACAAAATTTTCGATCTTGGATAGAACTGAAATTAGTATATATTGGACAGCATGGAATTTTTAAGGTACTTATTCTGTTAGTGTGTTTGTTTCGTGCGACCAAAACACGGGTGTCTCGGTAGGCTTGGGTAAGTTAAAAATATGTTATTAAACATGAATTGTTTAATATTATTTACGCGTTATGGTTAAATATTTTTACGAGACTTAAATTATATTTAATTAATAGATTTTGCCTAAGTATTTTATCGCACAATTAAATAAATAAACTTGTCTTATATTAATTATTTAATTATCTAGTTAACGTTAGTTTTATTAAATTATCATGTTATGATATGAATTATGATTTCAAGTAAAACCATGCACGTCAATATTAACTAATAATTATTATTATTTTAGCGTAAGTATTTATTAAGTAGAGTTTACTACACGATCATGAAATAAATATATTTTATGCTAATTAAAATATATGAACATAAAATACACTAAGCATGATACATGGTTTATAAAATAAGTCAAGAACGTTAAGGCAATACAAGAACAAGTTAAGATTACATCAAGTAATTAAAAATTATTAAGTATAAGTTAACCAAGTGACTCATACATGTCCATCTTTATTATGTAGCATTTATGGAGTGTGATATTCTTCACGTTTTCATCCTCCATGTTATTCTTCATTTGTGTTACTGGACGTGAGGTACGGATTTTCCGTCCTTTCAGTAAGGACTTCCTTTCTTATGCATGTTTAGGATTCCCCGTCTGCAGCCAAATGTTTTTCCCCAGTATATGTTTAAGCTTCTCAGTAATCACGTTAATAACTAAATAATATGCCATAGCATTATATACAAGCATGACTAGTTTATCTACTAGTTACGGAGGTACCGTAACCACGGCACTAGAGGCACCGGTGTCGTGACTCACATGCAGGTGAGTGATATCCTGCATCGTCCCACTCATGTTCAGGTTGGCCATTTTCATATGTATGTTTAGTGGGGCGTATGGATGCATCCTAGGCTTATAAGTGTTACAAGTTATCAGGGTGAATGTGGTGTGTGCTGTACATCCTTCACATTGGAGTTGATCCCTCCACCCAGCACAGTATTTAGAGGTCACCCCTCTATAGCATGACGAGGTCACCCCTCCATGTATTCATGCACGTTGATATATTTCATGACCTATATGAGCTCTTTGGCAGTTAAATTACAGTTTCATAATTAAAAATCAGACTTTCAGTATTTACATTAACATGATACTTTAAGAATAAACCAGTTTATTTCAAGTTACAAGTTTACTACATGTCACCAGGTTTCCCAGGACATACATTATTCCGCTGCATTTTCGTTATTATGCTTTCATTTCAGCCTTCACTTATGTTATGCTATTACATGTTACTATTATATATCCGCGCACTGAGCGTCTCGCTCAGCCGTTTTCCTCTTTTCACGTCCCCAAACGGCAGGTACACAAGGGCAGGAGCATGGAAAGGTTATGCATAGGATGGGAGCTATTTTATGTTCTATTTTTCCTACATTACTTTTACTTTATGCTATGTTTTTGAGTTTATGTTAGGGACCGATGTTTGATTCCGGTTATCCCTTATGGTCATGTAATGTTCTAAGACATTTACCTTATGCTTTGATATTACGCCATGATTATCCTGTGATATTCCATTTATCCAAATGGGGTGTTACAATAATCTTAACCTCTCTGTTGGGTAGAAACTTTATTACTATAAACTAATGTTTGTATCCCACAAGCTTGAGGTATAATTATAAGTCTTTTCTTAAAGCTATTGATATAGGAGGGGTAATAGTTAAAATGTTTTGTTTTACCTTTAACCCCCAATTTTCATCATCGGGTGTGGAGATATAACCTTTATCTCACTCGTTAAAAGGATGCATATATATTTTACATCCCCAACCTCCACAGCGTATAAAACATGCCAGCGTGTCCTCCTCATATCAGAAACCATTTGCAATGGATTTGTCCTCCTAACCAAATCCACAACGCCAATGGTCCTCTCCTAGATCCTGGAAGGGTATGGCTGCGACCCCCGTTGGGAAGCCCGCACCTACTCATCCATAGTATCAGTCTCCTTTACTGCTCAATCGGATGTATAGTGCGATCCAGATAAAGATCTCTTTGCATTCCTTTCCTACCCATCCATGGCGGCAGTCTCCTTTACTGCTCAATCGGATGTATAGTGCGATCCAGATAAAGATCTTTTTGCATTCCTTTCCTATCCATCGATAGCAGCAGTCTCCTTTACTGCTCAATCGGATGTATAGTGCGATCCAGATAAAGATCTCTTTGCGTCGCTTCATGTCCATCCATAGCAACAGTCTTTTTTACTGCTCGATCGGATAAATAGTGTAACCTAGATAAAAATCGTTTTGCATTCTCTTATGTTCACCCGTAATAACAGAAGCTTTCATTAATGCCCAATCGGACGTATAAGAGTAACTTAGGTATAGACCACTTCGTGTTCATGCTGCCATCCGTACCTGAGAGAGAAACTGAAACGAATCATATACTTAGAACACCTTTCACTTTAAAGATAACTATGTTTTTAGTAGCTTTGAGGACAAAGCTAAAATAACGGGGTAGTGCTGTAAACTCCATGATTTTACCATGATTGAATATAATAAATTTCCACTTAATAACCCTAGAACACTCAATCATGTGTTATATCTTCTATAAGTTGTGTGTGAACTTGTTCATTATATACTTATACCTTTACACTTACATTGGTTGTTAATAAGATACATAGCTTAAACCTTGTACTTAAAAACTAGGGATAACAAGTAGCAAGATGTATACTTAATTAGGAATATCCAACACTTAATAAAAATTTGAAATATACTACAGTTAGTTATTGTAGCCATGCTATGTGTGTAAGTGGACTCGGAGTTTACTTAAACTCTTGGACTAGCCCAAGAATAGATGCTATTGTGTGTAATCCCAACATAAGCCCAAGCCAAGGGCCCATTGCCCCTTTTTGGTTAGCTTAACACGGCACCCCACCTAAGGTGGAAGAAGAAGAGACGCATGGGGAACATAATGGAATACACTTGGAAAGAATACTCTTACCAAGGCAAGTCATGCCTTTTGCCCTCCTCTCTCTCTCTCTCTCTCCCTCTCTCTCTCTCTCTCTCCTTTTAGCCAAAAATCACACACATACTCACACATTCTCTTAGACAATCCAATCTTGTTTCTCTCATCCTCTTCTCTCTCAATCATACGGCTTAAAGCCATAAACATCCAAAAACCAAGTATTAAATCCACCAAGATCCTTGTCTCATCTTTACTACAAATCATTAGTAGTATCACTCCTTTTGGAATCACAATAAACAAGCCCTAGCCAAAATCATCAAGGCCATGGCTTGGTTTGTATTAGGGTTTTCTTCATCATCTTGAGTAGATCTCAAACCTTCTTGTTCATCTAGATCATTCTTGGTATTTTTAAGTAAGAAAGGTATACACTACATGTTCTTTCATTTCTTCATGCATGCATCATCATACATCTATAAACACAAGTAAATAACATTTTAAAACCAAGATTTGATGAAGCCATGACCATTATAGGTCACGACATATTTATAAAAATCATATACATGATTAAAAATCTTTTAATAAGAAACCTATGGCTTGTATTCTATGTCTTAAACTTGATTTGAAAACCATATGAAACATTTTATGAATCTAAACATTGCATGAGTTACAAATCTTGTTTTATGGGACTTTGGCTAACTAATGACCATAGATCTCATGAAATGAACTTGTGTAACTTAAAGATCATGAAAACCATGACCTTAAAGGTCACGGCTAAAATAGTAATGACCATATGATTTGTCTACCAAGTTTTGAATAGTGGAATATGAAATGATACATGTTAAATGGAATATTAAAAATCACAAAATATAAATTATGTCTATAAATGTAGTAGTGGGTTACATATGACCTAAAATGGATTAAATGTACATGCATGCTATTATGAACCATAGATCTAATGATAAAGATTAACTTGAGTATGTTAAACATAAAACAAGCTTATAAAATCTTATGGGAACCTTGGGAAGAGACAATATAGCCGTGGGCTATATGTAGTCTCCTTGGTATAATAGTAACCTTGGAAACATGCATGACATCTAGATAATCATGATTGTATTTTTGTAAATATTTACAAGACTTAAATTAGCTAAAGTGTTCATCTTGGAAATACCAAGATTTAGAAATATAGCTGTGGGCTATATATGTGTGTACACGGATCTATGATTGATTTTAGGCTAGACATAGTTTAGATCTCATTTTGAACTTGTGACTCGTTTTCTTGATTTGTGCATAGCTAGATCTATTTTTGTAACACATATAAGTTATATGCAACCTTAAAATGAGACTTCACTTATCTTATAAAATATAACTAATTATAGCCGTGAGATATAAGATCCTATTAGGGCTTATGACTTACTTGCAACCTTATAACACACCTAGATCTAATTTGGTACACCACATAAAACAAATTATAAATTTTATTCTTCTATTTAGATTTAAAACTAAATATGAATAAGCTAATAATAAGCTTATAAGAATATACTAAGTTAAAACTTACATAAAAATGTGAAGTAGTGTTAATGGACTAGTTAAGCCTATGAAATGCTAATTCAAAACATAAGGGACCCAATAAGCCCATTTGATAAATCTTAGTAACTTAATGGACTTAAAATTTCACTTAGGCCCATTTAACTAATTAAAGGACTTAAAAATGTATTTAAGCCCAATAAATGATTTAAAGGCCCATTTAAATAAATTAGTGGACTTGAGATATATTTAAGCCCATTAAATAGCCCATTAGATGTTTAGCCTATTTAACGAGCCCATATACTATTTTGAATGTTAAATAAAAGTTTTTATAATAAAATATAACTTATAAAAACTTTTTGGATTAAAATGACAATTTATGAAACTTAAGGACTAAAATCGTAACTTATGAAACTTGTTTTGATAAACTAGTAAACACAAGGACTGAAAATGTAAATATCCAAAAGTCTAGGGTTTAATAAATTCTTTCCGTGGCAAAATAAACCCCAGGGACTGATACAAGGCTTTTACCTAGTAAGAAAATTAAGTTCGTTGTGTGTTGGTCTAATCGAATTGATCTTAGTTCTCTATGTGACTTCGTTTTATTTTGGTGGAAACAAAGTTGTGTCGTTGTAGTTTTAAAAATAAAAGGTGCAAAACAATTAAAGTAAAAGTGCTCTTAAAGTAAATCTAAGTCTAATTAACGTAAAGTGCAAGTATTTAAAAGCGAGGCTGAAATTAAAGGGCACTAAAGTAAAATGACGTAAACTTAAATCTATCTAAGGCAAACTTAAAGTGCGACTAAAACTAAGGCAAATAATCTTAAAGTGCAATTAAGTAAAAGGCAGGAAAAATAAAGCTTGAAAATAAAAACCAAAGACAAAGGCTAATAAGAACCTGAATTCAGCTCATTTGGAATAAACCTTCGTTTGGAATAATCACTCGTCCTAAATGTCACCTTTGGTTGAAATGATTCTTCTTCACTTGGAATATTACCAAAATCCTTGATCCGGAACAAGTTGGTCTGAATATGTCACTTATCCAAAACAATGCTTCATTCGGAACTTACTGATTCGGAACTTGTAAAATCTGCCTTGATTCGAAAGTATTAGGTCACCCCTTGATTCGGAAGTTTCCGAATGAAGCTCCTTGATTCGGAAGTTTAGAACTTCCGAATGAACCTTTCTTGAGTTGGAAGATGACCCTTGATCCGGAACTTTGAGAAGTTCCGAATGAATCCTTGACTCGGAAGTTTATGACTTCCGAATGAAAAGCCTTGATTCGGAACTTGGTCCTTGATTCGGAACTTTGAGTTGATTCGGAACTTTTGAGAAGTTCCGAATGAAACCCTTGGTTCGGAACTTTGGAGTTCCGAATGAATTCCTTTGGTTCGGAAGTTTTCACTTCGTCCGGAACTTTGGAAGTTCCGGATGAACAAGCTTGGTTTGGAACTTTTTGAGAAGTTCCGGATGAAACCTTGATTCGGAACTTTGGGAGTTCCGAATGAGCTCTTCCCTCCTTCTTGGTTCGGAACTCTTCCTGGAAAGATCAGAAACAAGCAAACACTCCCGAAGAACAAGGAGAACAGTAATAGCAGATATAACCAAAAATCAATCAAATAAACACAAACGATCTAAACTAAACAGTAACGAGATCAATAGATAACATAAACAAACAATATAAAACATGAAATCAAACAACTTTAACCAAAATAATCAAACACCACTTGGATCAAAATAAAAGCATGAACATGAACATAACATAAACACATGAATCAAAGAATAAGAAAGGTAGATAAGAGATTGACAAGATAAAATAAAGATTTGACAAGAATTAAAATGAAAACTTACTTGGAATTAAATGGTAATTAAGGTGCATAACATGAATTTAAATTGACAAGAAAAGTAAATGACAAGTATTTAAATGGTGGAAGGTCTAATTGTCACCATTAGCCAACAAGAGTGAAAAATGACTAATCTAATCTATTTATAGGGGAGGATTAAGGAAGCTTCCTCCCCTCCTTCCTTTCTTGTTAATTTCAAGATTAAGTCCCTTCTTTTATTAATCTTCATTAATTGCGTCATTAGTCCTTTTCTTCTAATCTTCTTTAAACTTGGACTTAAGGGACTTTTGGCTTCGGGATTTCTTCGAACTCGTCTTTGAATTCTTCAATAAAATAGACTTGAATTCTTCGGCTTTTGATAAACTTCCATCTTTTGACTTTTTCTTCGATAAATCTTCAGAATTGGTCGTGGACTTCCGTTCTTTTTGCACTCTTGACTTCTTGACTTCGTCTTTCATCCTTTTCTTCAATAAAAGTCCGTAAATGCCTGTGAATGTCCGTGTTTTCTCCACTTTCCACCTTTTCATCCTAAATCACAACAAAAACACAAACCACGCATAATTCCGACATAAAAGACATAAAATACACGTTTTGGTCCGGTTATTATTGTAGTTAAGTGGTAGAAAAGATGGGTGTTTACACACCTATCAAATCCCCTACACTTGACCATTGCAATGTCCTCATGCAATGCATTAGTTACAAATCAAGATTACACTTTTCATCATAATTAATCCACGTTGGCCTTTATTTAGGAGATAGAAAATTAAAGACATACAAAATAAAGAAATCAAAAGCATACCTTGGGTTTTGGAAATTTCATGAATAATCATCATCCTCAAGTTTTCACTTTCTCCAAACCAAGCTTAAAAACGAGATCATTGTTATTATAAGTTAGTAAACTAACACGAACTCATGTGGGTCAATTACTCACTTAGACTCCCTTATTCCTAGGTGTATCTCTTATATTTTATTGTTGTCTTGAATGATCACGAAGATGCATTGTTTGACTTATTTAGATAGTTATTTAGTCCGAAAATAAAGTAAACGATTTAATCAATAGTTAGCTAAAGGACCAAATCTTTTAAAACTGCTTCTCGGGACCTCATAAAGTTCATATCTTAGCATAACTCGCTTCACGATTTGAGACCTTTCTCGGACCGATATTTGGCAGCGACTTCATACTTCAAACCTGAGAGACGTTCATGAAATAATGGTCTTCTCTTCATAATGGAATTTCTTCACTTGAAGTTTTGAGAGATTCATACTTGGACCACGACTTCTTCATTTTTCTCCAATCTTTATTTTGGACTTTGATATACAACGATCCGCCTCCTTTTATGACTTGGATCTATTTATCCTCATACCTTGTTAGGGTCTTTTCGGATACACTTCTCCATGACTTTTGGGGAGTTTGCTTTACGTCGTGTGTCTCGATCCTTCATATTGATTTTCGATAAATGATTCTTCACATCACTTTGGATATTTTAGCAACAAAATATAGCCCTCATGCCTTGTTAGGGCCTTTTCGTACTCGCCAATCTTCGCGTCCCGCTTCAATAAGTTATGCCTTGGCTATGAACTCTAATCCATACCGAGCAACTTTTAAACGATCTGGGGCTAGAAGCTAAGTAACCTTTCAAATCGTACAACCTTATTTATTAGCAGATAAGTTTATTAGCAAGCGATGGGAGAATAGGCTTATAATTAACTCACATAAATTCACGAAAGAATACCGGACTTATAATTCGCTCTATCATCTCTCGTTCTCCACAGTTTAAAATCTCAAGTAATGAGACTCGTGGATGCTTAGCCTATTAAATCAAAGTTTTGGGTTTTCGAGTCGCCTATAGGATCTTGCAAATTCTTAGACTTTTTCAAGTTTTAGAAATCGCATTTTAAAGTTCCCTTGATAAACGACTCTCTAGGATCATTTATAGGAACTTGCGAAAAGTTCTTGTTCTTAACCCGTGAGAGTTAAGACTTTCGCGTTTTATAGCTCCCTATATAAAAGTCTAGCAAAACTTGACTTAAACGCGTTAAGGATACTAGCTAGAGTAAACTCGGATTGAGTCAAAAGATTCACAACGTTTGAAAATTAAAACCACTTATTAACATTTATTCTAATAAGGAAAGAAAAATAACTATACAAAGGTAAAAACTAATAGGCCAAAATAGATCAAAAATTTTGAAAAATGTCGAAAAATTGATTTTCCGGTTAAAATGAGGACAAATACAAGGAAAAGACCACTTAACTTCGATAGAAGTCCCCCCTACACTTAAGATAAACATTGTCCTCAATGTTTAAGCATGTGGGAGTAAACTCCCCTACACTTAGGACATTGTGCACGTTGTTTAAATCTCTCTAAGGAAAAGACAACTAAAGAGATTCCTATTTTAATATTGAGAAAATATAAAATAGTGAATCGAAAAGAGTTTAGGATAGAACCGGGAAGAAGTAGAACATGGAATCACGGGTCGTCAAGAATCATCAAGAGTGGATCATTGAAGCTCGAATCCCTGATTAAGAAGTGAGGAGAGGAAATAGCAATCCAAAGGGTCCCCCCTACACTTATGGTAAAGAAAGCTAAAAGATAGATGCATGGGTTGCCTCCCAAGAAGCGCTTGGTTTTTGTTAACCGAGTCGTGAGCCTGACTCGACCTTGATCATCAACGGAAGTAGCATGAAACATATCCACCAGGATCAAAGACATAGTTTTCATCCATCAATAAGCAAGAGATTAAGGCGAACAAGGCAAGCCAAAGAAGAGTAGGCAAGGTTCCCTTAAGCAGTGATGGAGCACAGTAGAAGCAAGGATGAAGTGGTGCAAGCATGTCTTCAATGGGTCCAAAGATTTTTCCTTTTATTTCATCAGGTGGATACTGAGATGGCTTAAAGATTTCAATACCGGGGTCGAACACCTTTTCCTTTAAGGGAAAATAGCACTCAGGCTCAGCCGAGTGTGAAGAAGATCCGCAAAGAAGCACAACCTCGTCCTCAGAAGGGGGACAAAGAGGTGTCAAATCATAAGTGCAACGGATTTCGGTGTCGACCGGTTTCTTCTCCTTGGACAGAATGCTCTTCAAATCCAAAGTAGGATCAAGACGATAATCTTCAAAGTCCAAAGGAGGAGCATCACTCTCATGAGGGAAGTATGTGTTGAGAAATTCAGATAAATCTTCCTCAAATGAATAATCGTCCAAAGTAGGATCGAGTGATGGTGGAGGATCTTCATCATGTGAAGAATCGCTCGATAGAGTATCAGCCTCATCGAAATCATCGAAAGTGGGCAGCTCGGGATACTCATAAGTACAATCAAAATCATCCGAGTCTGAGCTAGAATCATCTTGATCATAAGCATCAAAGACCGGTGGTGAATCATAAATGGGAGAAGCGTCGAAAGTAGAGTGAGAATCATCCACATCATCATTAAAAAGTAGATTATCAGTGGAAGACTCGGATAGAGGATTGTCATAGACGGTAAAGTCATCGAGCACATTGATCATATTCACTGATTCTCGGCCTCCAAAGGATTTGCCTGTAAGCTTCCCCATTTTAAAAACTTTAGAATCATCCCCGACTCGTAAGATTAACTCACCTTCGGCCACATCTACTAAAGCTCGTCCGGTTCTCAAAAATGGCCGACCAAGTATTAAAGGAATACGAGGGTCCATTTCATAATCAACTACGACAAAATCGACCGGGAAAGTAAATGTGCCAACTTTGATGAACACGTCTTCGGCTATACCAACGGGATAAGCGAGAGTGCGATTTGCAAGTTCGAGAGTCATCTTTGTTGGAATGAGGTCGGGCAATGATAGTGTTTTCCAAACACTGAGTGGCATAAGATTAATACTAGCCCCGAGATCAGCAATGGCAGTAAATTCTTCAGTTTTGTTGAACACGCAAGGCAACACAAAACGACCGGGATCTCCAAGCTTTTCCGGAAGTTCTCTAAGAAGGACTGCAGAGCAGTTTTCATTTAAGCGTGTGTTGGCGAGTTCAATCAGCTTCTCCTTCTTGCTAAGCAATTCCTTGAATGCTTTGACAAATTTCGGCATGTGGCAAAGTGCTTCAACAAGGCTAATGTTGATGGTCATTTTAGATAGCATATCCACATATTTCGATACTTGACAATCATTCTTGGTTAGCTCGTTGGTCTTGCCTATGCGAGAAGGGTATGGAATTCTAGGTTGATAGGGGTTAGGTGAAGGTGTAGTCGGTGAAGGTTGTGATGTTGAAGGGTCCTTCCGAGATACATCGTCATGGCGAGGCAGAGACGGTAATGGTGTACTATCACTAAGTGTAAGAGGAGTAGGGATATATGGTGGTGGAGGAGGTGTAGATGATGGTGGTGAGTCAGGTGGATTGACAATGGTAATTCCACTACGCGTAGTTATAGCACTCACATTAGCTCGCGGGTTAGTGACGGTGTTTGAAGGTAGAGAACCCGAAGAAGAAGAAGGTTGAGCTTCGGGCAAGAAACTAGCCAACAGATTCTTTAATTCAGTTGTTTGAGTAATGAAGGAGGATTGAAGATTTTCACGAACCTCGGTTCTGATGTCATTACCTTGCTTCAATATATCTCCTTTCAAATTGATTATTTGGCTCTGTAGATTCTTGATTTGCTCACCTTGAGTTCTCATGATGGTGTCAACATCGGGATTAATGGGTGGGTGTTGTTGGGTGGGTGGTGGATAAGGGTTAGAAGCACGAGGTGAGATTTGGTTGCTTCTATTGTAGTTGTTGGCGGGATTTTGGTTTTGAGGAGAAAAACCGGGTGAAAGGTAATTGTTGGAACGGTAGCTCAGCAGGTTTCTATCCCCTTGTTGTCTAGCTTGGTAATTTTCCGGTGAATAATTACCGTAAGCTGCATACACATTTTCCGGATTTCCTTGTGTCGAAGGACAATCGGTGTATGATTGAGGACCGCCACATGTTTCACAAGGATTAGCAACCGCTTTAACTTGTTGTTGTTGTTGGTTTGAAGCGAGAAGCGTAATACTTTTGCTCATTTCGGCCATCATGCGGGTGAGTTCGGTCATCTCAGGGTTTGCTGAGGTTGAGGAAACATTGACTCTCGGGTTGTTCCTAGAAGAAGCAGAGGAATCCCAGTTCTTGTGGTGAGTAGTCATGTTCTCAATTAAGTCTCTACACTCCTCGGGTCTCCTTTTCATGAATGTGCCACCGGCGGCTGCATTAATCGTATCACGATCTCGAAAAGTCAATCCGTTGTAGAAAGTATCGATTAATGTCACATGGAGCATGTTGTGGTTTGGACAACGGTCGATCAAGACATTATATATCTCCCAAGCGTCAAAAAGAGATTCATCAGGGTCTTGCATGAAACCGCTGATCTGGTTGCGAAGACTTGTGACCATGGATGGTGGAAAGTAGCGCGATAGAAAGCGTTGAGTCATGTCATCCCAAGTGTGAATAGAATTCTTCGGGAGACGATCAAACCATTTCTCGGCATGATGCGATAAAGTATGTGGGAAGAGTTGTAGGCGGATTACATCCATTGTGGCCCCAGGCAACTTCATGCTTTGGGTGATTGTAATGAACTTGTCGAGGTGTTTGTTGGCATCATCATCAGGCAATCCTCTAAATGGGTTTGTTTGGACTTGCTGAATCATGTGGTGCTTCAACGAAAACTCAGGAGCGTTGCTTTGCATCGGCGCAATCGGTCCTCCTCGTCCAAACATTGTTGGTTGACAAAGTTCCTCCATGGTCCGAAGATCGGGCTGTGGAAGAGCATTGTTGTTATTATTATTATTCAGGTTCGGTGGAATGTTGTTGTTGTTAACACCTGCCATATCTAAATCTTCTTGAGGCTCGGGCTCTTAATAATTAGAAGATCTAGTACGCATATACCTGAAAATGCAAAAGAAAACAAAACCAAACACAAAGACAATATATATACACAATAAAGATAAAATCTTTTTAGATTTTTGAAATTTTTAATTTTTATGGTTTTTTATCAATTTTTAATTTTTATGAGTTTTTGGAATTTTTATGCAAGAAAAGTAACGTTCACAAGTGAACGGATCCCAAAAAGCAACGTGTATCTCACAGAAAACTATTGATCTTAACGAAAAGAGCCGGCAGCGGCGCCATTTGATACAAGGCTTTTACCTAGTAAGAAAATTAGGTTCGTTGTGTGTTGGTCTAATCGAATTGATCTTAGTTCTCTATGTGACTTCGTTTTATTTTGGTGGAAACAAAGTTGTGTCGTTGTAGTTTTAAAAATAAAAGGTGCAAAACAATTAAAGTAAAAGTGCTCTTAAAGTAAATCTAAGTCTAATTAACGTAAAGTGCAAGTATTTAAAAGCGAGGCTGAAATTAAAGGGCACTAAAGTAAAATGACGTAAACTTAAATATATCTAAGGCAAACTTAAAGTGCGACTAAAACTAAGGCAAATAATCTTAAAGTGCAATTAAGTAAAAGGCAGGAAAAATAAAGCTTGAAAATAAAAACCAAAGACAAAGGCTAATAAGAACCTGAATTCAGCTCATTTGGAATAAACCTTCGTTTGGAATAATCACTCGTCCTAAATGTCACCTTTGGTTGAAATGATTCTTCTTCACTTGGAATATTACCAAAATCCTTGATCCGGAACAAGTTGGTCTGAATATGTCACTTATCCAAAACAATGCTTCGTTCGGAACTTACTGATTCGGAACTTGTAAAATCTGCCTTGATTCGGAAGTATTAGGTCACCCCTTGATTCGGAAGTTTCCGAATGAAGCTCCTTGATTCGGAAGTTTAGAACTTCCGAATGAACCTTTCTTGAGTTGGAAGATGACCCTTGATCCGGAACTTTGAGAAGTTCCGAATGAATCCTTGACTCGGAAGTTTATGACTTCCGAATGAAAAGCCTTGATTCGGAACTTGGTCCTTGATTCGGAACTTTGAGTTGATTCGGAACTTTTGAGAAGTTCCGAATGAAACCCTTGGTTCGGAACTTTGGAGTTCCGAATGAATTCCTTTGGTTCGGAAGTTTTCACTTCGTCCGGAACTTTGAAAGTTCCGGATGAACAAGCTTGGTTCGGAACTTTTTGAGAAGTTCCGGATGAAACCTTGATTCGGAACTTTGGGAGTTCCGAATGAGCTCTTCCCTCCTTCTTGGTTCGGAACTCTTCCTGGAAAGATCAGAAACAAGCAAACACTCCCGAAGAACAAGGAGAACAGTAATAGCAGATATAACCAAAAATCAATCAAATAAACACAAACGATCTAAACTAAACAGTAACGAGATCAATAGATAACATAAACAAACAATTTAAAACATGAAATCAAACAACTTTAACCAAAATAATCAAACACCACTTGGATCAAAATAAAAGCATGAACATGAACATAACATAAACACATGAATCAAAGAATAAGAAAGGTAGATAAGAGATTGACAAGATAAAATAAAGATTTGACAAGAATTAAAATGAAAACTTACTTGGAATTAAATGGTAATTAAGGTGCATAACATGAATTTAAATTGACAAGAAAAGTAAATGACAAGTATTTAAATGGTGGAAGGTCTAATTGTCACCATTAGCCAACAAGAGTGAAAAATGACTAATCTAATCTATTTATAGGGGAGGATTAAGGAAGCTTCCTCCCCTCCTTCCTTTCTTGTTAATTGCAAGATTATGTCCCTTCTTTTATTAATCTTCATTAATTACGTCATTAGTCCTTTTCTTCTAATCTTCTTTAAACTTGGACTTAAGGGACTTTTGGCTTCGGGATTTCTTCGAACTCGTCTTTGAATTCTTCAATAAAAAAGACTTGAATTCTTCGGCTTTTGATAAACTTCCGTCTTTTGACTTTTTCTTCGATAAATCTTCAGAATTTGTCGTGGACTTCCGTTCTTTTTGCACTCTTGACTTCTTGACTTCGTCTTTCATCCTTTTCTTCAATAAAAGTCCGTAAATGCCCGTGAATGTCCGTGTTTTCTCCACTTTCCACCTTTTCATCCTAAATCACAACAAAAACACAAACCACGCATAATTCTGACATAAAAGACATAAAATACACGTTTTGGTCCGGTTATTATTGTAGTTAAGTGGTAGAAAAGATGGGTGTTTACACACCTATCAGGGACCATTTTGGAAAGTTTCTAAAAGTTATTTTGTTATTTTATAACCCTAAGGACTATTCTTGTAATTTGTCGAAACTTAAAGAAGCCCTAGGGGCTGTTTTTATAATTTTAGTAAAGTTACAAAACCTAGATATAACTAGGGGGACTAAATATGCCATAAGCCGAAACTTTAACAAGCCCTAGGTACTAAATATGTAAAATCTGAAAGTTATACTTGTTTAAAATAAAGAGGGACTAGTTTTGCCATATTCCGAAACATTAACAAGCCCTAACCCTAAAATCTATTTTAATTATAATAAAACATAATTAAAATACTTAGACCATAAGAATTAAGGTATAAATTCTAAAGTTTAAATTATTTTTTAAATGTTAAAATAATTTATGGAAACTTTAAAGTTAAATAAAATATTATATTTTACTTTTCAAAGTAAAATATTTATATTTACTTTAGGAAACAATTATATAAACAATTATGAATATGTATTACTCATACATAAACTCATATACTTTTAGAAAATAAAAACAATATGAACGTTGAACAAATTGAATGCTAATATGTAAGTAAAACACCTTACGTTTACTTAAAATAAGAAACTTAATAATAAGTTTAAACGGATGATTATAATACATGAACTACGAACGTGAACTATATTAAGTATAATTTTTAGATTTACTTAATAATGAAACTTATTAGTAGATGAGTGATTATAATACTTGAACGGAGAACGTAAACTAATATTTTAAGTAGAACATTTTATGTCTACTTAAATAAGAAACTTAATTGTAGGTTGAATGAATATTATAAATAACATGTATGCTAACTGATATTAATAGTTAAACATTTTATGTTTACTTAGAAATTAACTTATATAAATGAGTCTAAATGAATATTGTTGATACTTGAACTACGATTATTTAGATAAATACCATAGCATAAATGAACTGACTAAAATCTGTATAAGCATACACATATGTTCTTTGTATTATCTATTAAGATTGTACTATCTGATTAGGCATGACTTTTGGCGTGAGCTTTATTTGGATATTCGTATTAAACAGCTATTGCCTACTCCCAGGTGTGTTTACAACCCCGTATAAACTTTTGATAAAACTTTCCCTTTTGGGAAAGAAAATATGCAAACACTTAATGGACATAACAAGATTGTATAACTTGACTATGATTGATTATTATTGGAACTATTAAATTGTTGTAAATCGCTCGAATGTTATAAATAGATCTATTAGGGATTGACCATCCCCGTCTGGGTGAGTCATGCTCATTGTGCCTTGGCCGGGACAACAGACGTATACCATGTTGGAACTGGAATGGGTGTCTTGTTGTAAGACACTACGTCCTAATCTTTTGAGGACTATGGAAGGTTAAGCTTCAGTTTCTAATAATAAAACAATGTAATCTACATTTTAGTAAGAATGCTTTGTGCATTGTTACTTCTATGATTAATGTATGTCCAAACTAATTAACTGTTAAAACCTGTAAATTCATCAACTTTATGTTGACCCCCATTAGTATGTTTTGCATAGGAATATGAAGTTAGTACGTGGTGTGTGCATGGTCTCTAGCATCTTAGTAATCTGCATTGTAGGACTCGTCAGGGGTTCTATTTGGGAAACACAAACAATCACTTTTCATCATGTTTAAGACAATTTTTATTTATTTGTTTAATAAACATGTAATCCGATTTGACTAACTCTTTATCTTATGATCTATGGACTATATGCTATAGATCCACCCTAGTGACATCTCCGTGGATATTTCAGCGTATTTTGACCCTACCCGGGGTGTCACATAACCAATGTTGAGGTTTTGGAGGGGATGGCTGCTATTGGGTATAATCATGAGGGGAAGTTTAACTTCCAAAAGAATAGGTTTGGAAGCTTCTAGTGCAGTTTTTGATTCATTGTTTAAGCCCCAAGTCTGGGAGTTAGGATTCTTTTCCTACTCCTATGGCTAATGGTCTAATCTGCATAGCACATGGTAGGGTGTTTAATTTCTCTCGCTATTTGTTTGATGGGATGGTTAGCAATTTGTCTAGTACTGGTTCTAGGAAGAAATTTTTGCTGTATCCTAGGTTTTTACAGCAGATACTTGTGTGTTTACCTCGGGATAGGGAGGAGTATGAGACTCCTAAGCTTACTACTAAAGTGTACTATAATATGGCTCATGGGTTTAGAGGGGAGTGGAGGCCCCTTACTGATGCAATGTTTGGCATTGCTCAAGGTCCTCCTGATGTTGTTCCTCCGGTTGAGCAAGCCGAGGAGGAACCTCAATTAGGTGATGACCCAATGGAGGAGGAGCATCCTGCTGGTGGTGCACCTAATGTGGTTGTGGAAGAGCCGGTTGAGGAGGTGGTGGTTGAAAGGCCATCCACTTCCAAGGCTTCTCCCTCTTCGATGCCACATTCGTCTCTATTTGTGGATACCCCCCTCCTAGTCCTGTCCCTCTTTCTTCTGATAAGCCTTCTAGTTCTCGTGCTCATACAAATGACACCTTTATTGCTTCTGGTTCCAATGAAGCCTTCCCAGACCCAAGTCCTCTTGGTGGGAAAGCGGAGGAGCCTATTACACTTACTTCTTTGCTTGATCTCATGCACAGGTACCATGAACGGATTCTTTCTTTGGAGGCGGATTTGAATCAACATCGTAAGCTTACCAGGGAATTTGTTCTTCCCATGGCTGACCGGATTAAAGCCTTGGAGACACAGCAGAGGCGAAGGAAGAAGCATGTGGTTCGATCTGATTCTGATGAGGAGGTTGAAGATCTTGTGGAGGATGGCTTGAATTTGTTGGCGAAGGCTACCTTTGCTGATAAGTTATATGATGATTTGCCGATTCCTCCTACTTCTTCAAGCATCCCTCCTGTTGCTGCTACCTTTACACCAAAGGAAGATGTTGCTGGTACTACTGCTGGTTCACCTGCTGGACCATCTCATGATCCAAAGGGGAAAGCCCCTATGACTGATGCTCCCTCACCCCCTCACAAGCGTACACGCAGAGAACTTGAGGAGGATAGGTTGGGTGAGGAGGCTGCACAAAGGGTGCAAGCGGAGATTGACCAAGCTGCTAGGGCTGAGGCAGAAGCTCTTCAGAAGCAGAGACGTGAACAGTTGCAGCATGATGCTATGCATTGGGATGATAGCGATTGGATGCGGGTGCTTACTATTCTTACCTCGGATTATTCACAGTTTACTGATCTACTGGGTTCTGATGTGAATGAGCATAATTGTATTCCTCGAGCTATGGTGTTAATGCGTAAGCAACAGTTAGCGCTTGCTGCTCAACTTCGTGAAAAACGTAAGAACAGGCCTTTGACGAAAACTGAGGAGAAAAAGTTGATGCAGCGGTATGTCAAGTATCAGTCGGCTGCTTATTTCACTGTTGGTTGGACATGGGAACGGGTTCGGGCATTGTCTTTTGATGAGCTTAAGGCGCTATATGAACAAATGATCAAGCATCAGAGCACACCTGTTCCGGAGCGTTTCATCTATCGTCCTCCTCCACGAGTGGTTCCTACTTCTCAACCTGCTGTTGCTCCTGGTTCTACATCTGATGCTCCTTTTGGTTCTGCTGCTATTCCATCGGTTGTTGATGTTTCTACTGTCGGTACTACACCTACACCCTCGGTTGATCCTCCTGTGTCATCTTCGAGTCCTACCACCACCACCACCTATGCTACCACCACCACCACCTATGTTACCACTACCACCACCAATCAAAAGAATATCTTAAGGGATATGATGGCTAGTTTTTTCCCAAGTAATCAAGCCTCTAGTTCGGGTTCTCTTCCGAGTAACATCGTTGCTAATCCAAGAGGGGAGATGAAAGCAATCACCACCCGAAGTGGCAAAGGTTTAAAGGAAACCGAGATTCCTACACCTACACCGGTGATTGTGAGAAAGGAAAACGAGTCCCCTTCTCCAATTCCTCCACCTTCTACTTCCACCCCTCCACCACCCAAGGATGTGAGTGAGAATTCCATTCCAAATCCTTCATCTCAACCCAATATACCTCATCCCTCAAGGTTAAGGAAAGAGAAGTTGAAGAACAAGGATGATATTCAGGTTTCTAACTTTCTTAAAATGTTTAAACAACTGAATTTCAACATCTCCTTTGCCGAGGCTCTCGCTCACATGCCGAAGTATGCGAAAATGTTTAAAGATCTTCTCAGTGATAAGGAGAAACTCCTTGATATTGCTCAGACCCAACTTAAAGAGAATTGCTCTGCAGTGCTCTTAAGGAAATTACCAACCAAACTTGGTGATCCGGGTCGTTTTCTCATTCCTTGCAACTTCCCCGGGGTAGAGAATTGTATGGCCCTAGCCGATCTAGGTGCTAGTATCAACTTAATGCCTTTAAGCGTTTGAAAACAATTGTCTCTACCCGAGCTAGTACCCACACGAATGACACTGGAATTAGCTAACAGTACGGTTGCTTATCCGGTGGGGATAGCCGAAGATGTCTTCGTCGGTGTCGACAAATTCACCTTTCCGGCGGATTTTGTTGTCGTTGACTACGAGATGGATCCCCGTGTTCCATTAATCGTCGGACGTCCATTCTTGAAGACCGGTCACACTCTCATTGATGTAGCCACAGGCGAATTAATCATGAGAGTAGGTGACGATAAAATCGTTTTCAACATGGGTAAACTTTCTAAGCAACCTTCTGAAAACGAGAGTGTTAATTTCATTGAAGTTCTTGATGAGGCTTGTGAAGAACATTTCAAAGAAGCTTGTAAAAGTGGTTCTTCTTCTCTACCCATTGTTGAGACCGTTGCCTCTATTGCTCCCTTACTAACTCCATTTGGAGAAAGTGATTTTCTTTTGAAAGAATTTGAAGCAACTTTGGGAGATGTGGACTTAAAATATGACGAATATCTCTCCGATTGGGATGAAGAAATTCGTACCTTTGAGAAACTTGTCAATGAGGACCATATTTCTCCACCATCTCCTAAGGATATCTCTATCGATGATCCGAATTTGACTATGCCTTCCATCGAAAATCCTCCGGATTTAGAGCTTAAGGACCTTCCGTCTCATCTCGAGTACGTTTTCCTTGAAGAGAATAAGAAGCTACCCGTCATCATCGCAAAGGAATTGAAAGAAGAAGAAAAAACTAGACTTATCAACGTGCTAAAGAATCATAAGAAAGCGATTGCTTGGAAAATCTCCGATATTCGTGAAATTGATCCTCCCTTTTGCACACATAAAATTCTCATGGAGGACGACTTCAAACCCACTATTCAAAACCAAAGAAGGGTGAATCCCAAGATCCATGACGTTATCAAAAAAGAGGTTATCAAACTTCTTGATGCGGGAATGATCTACCCTATCTCGGATTCACCATGGGTTAGTCCGGTCCATTGTGTGCCTAAGAAAGGCGGAATTACCGTTGTGCCCAATGAAAACAACGAGTTGATTCCTACTCGTCTCATTACAGGGTGGAGAGTTTGTATAGACTATCGCAAACTCAATGATGCTACGAGAAAGGATCATTTTCCCCTTCTGTTTATGGACCAAATGCTTGAACGTCTAGTGGGTAATGACTATTACTACTTTTTAGATGGTTTCTCGGGTTATTTTCAAATACCCATCGATCCTAAATATCAAGAGAAAACAACATTCACTTGTCCCTACGGAACATTTGCTTACAAAAGAATGCCTTTCGGCTTATGCAATGCTCCTGGGACATTCCAAAGGTGTATGATGGCTATCTTCCATGACATGATTGAAGAAACTATGGAAGTCTTTATGGATGATTTCTAGGTCTATGGTGATTCTTTCTCTCATTGCCTTGCCAATTTGGAACGCATGCTTAAGCGGTGTGAAGACACTCGCCTTGTTCTAAATTGGGAAAAATGCCATTTCATGGTAAAAGAAGGCATTGTGCTTGGACATAAAATCTCAAAAGCCGGTCTTGAAGTGGACCGTGCTAAAGTGGATGTCATAGCCAAATTACCTCCACCTTCAACCGTGAAGGGTGTAAGAAGTTTCCTTGGTCATGCGGGCTTCTATCGTCGATTCATTCAAGATTTTTCTAAAATCGCTCGCCCGATGACCTACCTCTTGGAAAAATATACTCCTTTCATCTTTTCCAAAGAGTGTCTTGAATCCTTCAATCTTCTTAAGGATAAGCTGACTAAGGCACCGGTCTTGGTTACCCCTAATTGGGATCTACCTTTTGAATTGATGTGCGATGCTAGCGACTTTGCTATTGGAGCGGTTCTGGGCCAAAGAGTGAACAAACACTTCCAACCAATCCATTATGATAGCAAGACAATGACGGGGGCTCAATTGCATTATACCACTATCGAAAAAGAGCTTTTAGCTGTAGTGTATGCCTTTGAAAAATTCCGCCCCTATCTTGTCCTTTCCACCACCATTGTCTATACCGACCATTCCGCGTTGAAGTACTTGTTGACTAAGCAAGATTCTAAGCCAAGACTTCTTCGTTGGGTTTTGCTCCTTCAAGAATTTAAAATTGAAATTCATGACAAGAAGGGAGCCGAAAACCTTGCCGCGGATCATCTAAGTAGACTTGAGGATCCTTATCAAGGGGATCATCTGAATCAAGAGATCAATGACTCTTTCCCCCTTGAGGCCTTAATGTCTATCAGTTCCAATCTTGATGACACCCCGCGGCGCGGGTGGTATTCTCATCGAAGGGTTAACATCCCAACAAAAGAAGAAGTTCTTTAAAGATGTTAAGACTTACTTTGGGATGACCCTTATCTCTTCAAACAATGTGTTGATCTGATTATTCATCGATGTGTTGATGGACCCGAAACTTTAGACATTCTCGAAGCTTGCCATAAAGGACCCACCGGTGGTCACTTTGGTCGCAACTACACCGCGAAGAAAGTGTTTGACTCGGGATTCTATTTGCCCACCATTTATCGTGACGCTCACGAGATGGTTAAAAATTATGATGCTTGCCAACGCCAAGGCAAGATCACACATAAAGACGAGATGCCTCAAAATTTCATACAAGAATTTGAAATCTTTGATGTATGGGGTATCGACTTTATGGGGCCATTTCCATCATCTAAAGGGAACAAGTACATCCTCGTAGCCGTTGACTACGTTTCCAAATGGATTGAAGTTAAGGCTCTCCCTACGAACGATGCGAGGGTGGTTGTATAATTTTTGAAGCAGCTTTTTGCTCGATTCGGTGTTCCTCGTGCTATAATCAGTGACTGCGGGACTCATTTTTGTAATGATCAATTTGCTCGAGTCATGGCTAAGTACGGTGTCAATCACCGTCTTTCCACCGCTTATCATCCTCAAACAAATGGTCAAGCCGAGATATCTAACCGTGGATTGAAGCGAATTCTTGAGCGTACTGTGGGAGAGCATCGTGCCTCGTGGGACGATAAGT
Organism: Glebionis coronaria; assembly: GCA_025667525.1. Taxonomy (NCBI): domain Eukaryota; kingdom Viridiplantae; phylum Streptophyta; class Magnoliopsida; order Asterales; family Asteraceae; genus Glebionis; species Glebionis coronaria. Next base: position 86,860 of record JANFOE010000423.1, read on the forward strand.
TAGACGATGCTTTGTGGGCTTTCCATACCGCTTATAAGACCCCGATTGGTTGTACACCTTATCGTCTTGTGTACGGGAAAGCATGCCACCTCCCTATCGAGTTGGAACATAAAGCATACTGGGCCTTGAAGTGGGCTAACTTCGACATCAACAAAGCCGACGATCTTCGGAAAATTCAACTCAACGAGCTCAATGAACTAAGGAATGAAGCTTATGAGAACTCATTGATATACAAGGAGAAGACCAAGATCATCCATGATTCAAGGATTAAGAACCGAGAGTTCCACGTTGGTGATTAAGTTTTACTCTTTAACTCTCGGTTGAAGATCTTCTCGGGCAAGCTGAAGAGCCGTTGGTCTGGTCCATTCACCGTCGCCAAAGTCTTCCCATATGGCACCATTGAGCTTTCTCAGCCAAATGGGCCCAAGTTTAAGGTGAATAGCCAGCGCGTGAAGTTGTACTTTGGTGAGGACATCTCTCATGAGATGATTCCATCCCTCACCACGTTTCCCTTGAATTAAGTTCTGGGTCGAGTCAGGCTCGTCACTCGGTTAACAAAAACAAGCGCTTCTCGGGAGGCAACCCGTTGATCTATCCTTTACCGTTTTCTTAATAAGTGTAGGAGAGCCCCGTATGTGTTTGTTGTCTTGTTTCTTGTGTTGTGCAGGGATTAAAGCTTCAAAGATCCACTTTTGATGACATTTGACGAACCGTGATCCCGTGTTCCCATCTTCCCGGTTCTATCATAAACTCTCGTGATTCAATATTTCATATCTTATATGTTCACATTGAAATCACTATAGTTGTCCTTTCCTTAGCAAGATTTAAACAAAGTGCACAATGTCATAAGTGTAGGAAAGTTTACTCCCCCATGCTTAAACATTGAAGACAATGTATATATCAAGTGTAGGGGGGACTTCTATCGAAGTAAGTGGTCTTTTCCATGAATTTGTCCTCATTTTAATCGGAAAATCTAATTTTTTCGACATTTTTCAAAATTTTTAATCTATCTGGCCTTGTAATTTTCCTTTGCTATCGTTATTTACATTCTTTGCTAGAATAAATTTTCAATAAAGTGGTTTTAAATTTTTCAAAGTCGTGAATATTTTGACTCAACCCGAGTTTACTTATCTAAGTTTACTCTAGATAGTATCCTTAACGTGTTTAAGTCAAGTTTTGCTAGGCTTTTATCTAGGGAACTTTAAAACGCGAAAGTCTAAACTCTAGCGGGTTAAGAACAAGAACTTTTCGCAAGTTCCTAGAATTGATCCTAGAGAGTCGTTTATCAAGGGAACTTCAAAATGAAAATTCTAAACTTGAAAGAGTCTAAGAATTTGCAAGATCCTATAGATGACTCGAAAACCCAAAACATTGATTTAATAGGCTAAGCATCCACGAGTCTCATTCCTTGATTTTAAATTATGGAGAACGAGAGATGATAGAGTCAATTATAAGTTTGGTATTCTTTAGTGAATTTATGTGAGTTGATTATAAGCTTTTTCTCCCATCGCTTGTTAATAAAATTAATTTCAATAAATAAGGTTGTACGATTTGAAAAGTTACTTAGCTTCTAGCCCAAGATCGTTTAAAAGTTGCTCGGTATTAATTAGAGTTCATAGCCAAGGCATAACTTATTAAAGCGGGATGCGAAGATTGGCGAGTCCGAAAAGGCCCTAACAAGGCATGAGGGCTACATTTTGTTGCTAAAGATCCAAAAGTGATGTGAAGAATCATTTATCAAAAAGCAATATGAAGGATAGAGACACACGACGAAAAGCAAATACTCCCCAAAAGATCATGGAGAAGTCTATCCGAAAAGACCATAGCAAGGTATGAGGATAAATAAATCTAAGTCCTAAAAGGAGGCGGATCGTTGTACATCAAAGTCCAAAATAAAGATTAGAGAAAAATGAAGAAGTCGTGGTCCAAGTATATTATGAAGAGAAGACCATAATTTCAAGAACGTCTCTCAAGATTCGAAGTATGAAGTCGCTGCCAAATATCGGTCCGAGAAAGGTCTCAAATCGTGAAGCGAGTTATGCCAAGATATGAACTTTAAGAGGTCCCGAGAAGCAGTTTTAAAAGATTTTGTCCGTTAGCTAACTATTGCTTAAATAGCCCTACTTTATTTTCAGCCTAAATAACTATCGAAATAAGTCAAACAATGCATCCTGGTGATCGTTCAAGACAATATTAAAATATAAGAGATACATCTAGGAATAAGGGAGTCTAAGTAAATAATTGGCACACATGAGTTCGTGTTAGTTTGCTAACTTATAATAACAATGATCTCGTTTTTAAGCTTGGTATGGGGAACGTGAAACTTGAGGATGATAAACATTCATGACAGCCAAAAACCCAATATAAGTCTTTGATTTCTTACTTGTTTGTTCTTTTAGTTTCCTTAGTATTTAGCATTTAATAAAGGCCAAGGTGGGTTATCTATGATGAAAAATGTAAACCGTGCTTTGAAATAAATGCATTGCATGAGGGCATTGCAATGGTCAAGTGTAGGGGATTTAATAAGTGTGAAAACACTTATCCTTTTACCACTTATTTCCAATAATAACAAGACCAAAACATATATTTTATGTCGTAAAAGTCGGAATTATGCGTGGTTTGTGTTTTTATTGTGTTTTAGGACCAAAAGTTGAAAAAGGAAGAAAACATGGGCTATCACGTGCTTTTATCGAAGAAAACGAGAAAAGACGAAGTCAAAAGATCGAGAGTGCAAAAAGAACGGAAGTCTAAGGCCTATTCTGAAGATTTATCGAAGAAAAAGTCTAACGACGAAAGTTTATTGAAGTCGAAGAACTCAAGTCTATTAGAAGAAGAAAATTATAAGACAAGTTCAATTCGTATCGACAAATCCCGAGACGACGTCGAGAAAGACAAAGAATTTAAATCGAGTCGAGAAGAAAGAAAGAAGGAAGCAACACATGCACCTTCCCACCTCCTATAAGTATCCTCCTAATGACACATTAGGAGTGTGTTAGTTAATTAGTTCATTTTCAATTTTTAGTAGTTTTAGTTTTTAGAGAGAGCAAGTGTTTAACTTTCTCTCACTAGGAAAGTTTATTATTCCTTTCTTGTTGAATCAAATCCTTAGTTTTGAGAGTTTAATCTTGTTTTTTATCTTAATCTTCTTCTACCTTTCTTGTTTTTAATTTTGATCTTGATTAGTGATAATCTTTGATTTTGCTTAATCTTAATGTTTGATTGATTAAAAAGTTTATCTTTTTATCAATCTTTAAGTTTTAATACGGATTAAGTTTTGAGCTTTTCATGCTTATTGACTTAATTTGTGTTTAGATTATTTACATTTTAAGTTTTCTTAAAGTTTTAGTCTTTTTAAAGTTTGATTTAAAACTTTGTTTATTTAAAGTTTTGAAAAGTTGTTATTCGTGCTTATTTAGTTTGTTTCATTACAGATTCGATCAAGTTTTGGATTGAGCTTATAAAAAATAGCTTAAAACTTAGCTTATTTTCGAATATATACCATCAGAAAGGGTAAACCCCTTTCTGATTAGACATTCTGATCAGGGCTTCTTATTCCGATCATCTTGATCGGAAAAGGGTTTTACTTTCCGATTAGGATTCCTATTTTGGATTCCGATCACTTCATTTTGTGTATTCCGATTAGACATTCTGACCCACATTCCGACGGGGGTATTATTTAACATTCCGATTGTGCCTCTTTATTCCGACAGCCTTCCTTTTGCAATATTCCGATCACTTTCCGACAAAGGCATTCCGATAGGATTCCGATTACAACATTCCGATGGCGTCATTTTTCGTTTTACAAAGTTTTAAGTTTCAAAAATTGCACGCTTCCCGAAATCTCTATTTTTACCGAGTTTATTTTTCTAGTAATTTTTAGGTTAATTTTCAAAGCTTTAATTTAGTTTTCCTAGATTTGCTTTTATCTTATTTTAATTACGTTTTGCACTTACACTTTCTAATAGAATAGAAAATCAACTCCCCCTTTTAGTGACCATTACCGACTATTCCACCATTAACCGTGATCAATTCGATTAGATACCGAGAACGATATCGAGTACACACATGCTAAGCAAAATTCATGTATTAACCATGCTCATTAGAGGGCTCAAGTGTACTCCTAAGTACCCCAATCACCTTAAAACATTAAATTAAACCCGACTGATTTCAAAACTGTTTTGACCTCCGACTGTTTAACCTGTATTTGACCCACCTCCCGACCTCCAATTTAGTTCTCGTTTCTTGCATTTGAAAGCCAACTCAATTACCTTTCTAGGGACATAAGATTCGAAAATTAAAAGTTTGTAAAACTCTATATATGATCAAAATAATGACCCAAAAATTCTGCCCAGTTTTTAAAAACGAATTTAACATGATTAACCAAATTAATTACCCTCATCATGTTTAATCATTAACCCTAATTAATCTAATCATTATAATATCATATATATACAGATTTTAATTCAAACCCTAACCTAAATCCATCATTGGATGATTGAGAAAGAATTAAAAACACTTCAATTAAAAAGGGTTATAAAGATTTACCTTTGATTTATGAAAACCCCAAATTTATGAAGAAACCCTAATTTTTATGAGGTGACCGTCAGTTTTTAACAAATCTCCGGGGATTATGAGAGTTTTGATCTACTTAAAATCCTTATATAGTTTTTCCAAGATTCCTAGCCCAATACAACCCACTTTCCTTTTTTCCTTTTTTTCCCTTCTTTTTATTCGGCCTAAACCGACTATAACCTATATTTTATTTTATTTTTTCTTTTTATTACTTATTATTATGTTATTAACAATACCTTAATTTACCTTAATTTAATTCAGCTCCTAAAGCCTCCGAAACCTTAAAACCGTAAAACTAGTCAATTTTACGCGTATACCGAAAAACGTAAAATATACAGTTTTAAAAAAAATCTTAAATTTTGAAATAAACTTTATAACTAAGTCCTAAATGACTTAAAACAATCCCTAAAAATACTCACATGCCTAAACACCTTACCCGAGACCTCTATATGCTAAACCCCAAATCCTAAAAAAATACAATTTACTATAATACTTATACGTATACGTAAAACACCAAAATAACACCATTTCATTTCATAGTCACTAATTTGTGAGCTCATGAACATGAAATAATCGTTCCTCGATATACTTATGAGTTCTTTATACACATAAACGATATCCACACCAACCTCGTTCACGCAAAATAACATGTAAACACGCAAATCACATAGTCACACATAAATTAACCTTAAAATAAGACCAAGTGACGAACCTCAAAACCACGGTTGTCACACTGGGACCATATATTCGCTACTTTCCAATTCTTTCTTTTCTTAGGTGTTTGACCGGCACAAACAAATACATCGATTAGTGTATTTTCCCCATTCGTACAAACCCTTGACTGCCTAATCTACTACTACTTTCATCATTCACATAGGGTCCATCAATTAACAACATTGAACCATGAATAACCAGCAGACTTTTACATATGAAACCGTAACCATATGCATTATCGTTTCATGTCAAGAAGGAGTGAATTGAAACACGAACCTTCTTCCTTCATAAAATAAATCTAGGGTTTTAGAACCCTGAATAAATTTTGGAACCTCATAACATCCATATCACTTTCAACCACCAGTAGTCACAAATCACCTAGGGTTTATTCACAGTAGCTACGACTATCATTCACCTTTGATTCTACTAGGGTTCATCATTGATTGAAAATCAACACACCAATACTAGTATAATCAACATCGCAGTACCAACAACATCATCAGAGTAACAATAGCAACACATTCGAATCATCTAAGGTTTGTTAGGAAAAATCCTAGATCAGGAGGAAACCATTTAATATAAAGAAAATACATATGAAAACCTTGTATTTCGACCAGATCGAGAGCCAACAAGCTCTGATACCACTTGTTGAGTCTTAGTTTCTAGATTCATCTAGGATATAATAACAATGATTGTAATAAGCACAACGAAACAAAAAGAAGACAATCAGAGTTATGAACAAGGCTTTCTTATTCATAAACTGCTTACTAATAAACTACTAACTACTACTCCTGGTGCCTTATAGGCTTGACGCCAGGAGGAACACACACACACCTTTAGTTTACATTATATATGAATGATTGAATTACCAGGAACCCTACCTCTCTTTATATACTAGAGAAACTAGGGTTACAATATATATATATATATATATATATATATATATATATATATATATATATATATATATATATATATATATATATATATATATATATATATATATATATATATATATATATATATATATATATATATATATATATATATATATATATATATATATATATATATATATATATATATATATATATATATATATATATATATATATATATATATATATATATATATATATATATATATATGTACATATATATATATGTAGATATATATATATATATATATATATATATATATATATATATATATATATATATATATATATATATATATATATATATATATATATATATATATATATATATATATATATATATATATATATATATATGTATATATATATATATATATATATGTATATATATATATATATATATATATATATATATATATATATATATATATATATATATATATATATATATATATATATATATATATATATATATATATATATATATATATATATATATATATATATATATATGTATATATATATATATATATATATATGTATATATATATATATATATATATATATATATATATATATATATATATATATATATATATATATATATATATATATATATATATATATATATATATATATATATATATATTACAATTAGGTCCTTCATCTATGTTGTCATATCAACTCAAAGAATATAATTCCCAACATAAAATACTTAGGTTGAACATGTATTACTAATTTATTAATTATAACCTAAGTCACTACAAAATTCCGGCTCTTCCCAGGCGAAATTTCAAGCCTTTCCCTGGCAACATGTCGCTAGGGAAACAGAATCCCTGGCGACAAGTCGCCAGGGAAACCTCGTAAGGGAAAGTTTCCCTGGCGACAATTTAAATATTCCCTGGCGACTAAGTAGACCCCACTACATTTTGGTCATAAAATTGGTGCCACGCTGGATTTTGTAAGGGAAAGTTTCCCTGGCGACATATGTCCCCGGGGAAAACATGGGTGATTAGCACAGTTAAGTAAATATGATAATTAATCTCGACTTTTCCCTGGCAACATGTCGCCAGGGAAACTTTCCATTACGTTGACAAGTCAAAGCCTTACGTTGACAAGTCAAAGTTGTACCAAAGTTTCCCTAGCAACATGTCGCCAGGGAAACATTTCATTACGTTGACAACTCAAAGCCTTACGTTGACAAGTCAAAGTTGTACCAATGTTTCCCTAGCGACATGTCGCTAGAGAAACTCTGCTGACTTTTCAAAAAGGTCAAATGAGTCACAGTTTTCCCTGGCGACATGTCGCCCGGAAACTTGGTCATTTTTTATACAACCTGCATAGCTAGCTATTTCCAGATTTTTTCCGGAAAAAATCTACCAAAACCTGGGAATACAAATACAAAACCTAGGGATACAAATACCAAAAAGCTACCACAAATCTAGTACCAAAACACAATAACATGTAACCTCTCGATCGATTAACTCGATCAATACAAATACATATGTCACAACTTGAGTACAAATATATTGGTTCCTAGTTACACTTATTAAACTTTCTATTCGGGGTTTACAATTATTAAACTTGCATGCTAAGGTAGGAAAAACAAGACATATTAACTATTTTTGCCATTCTACCCGTCGGCATTCTCATTACCAATACCGCCACTCCCGTCGGCGCCACTCCCATCGGCGGCACTTCCGCTGTCTCCCGTGCGACTCCCGCTAGCACAAGCTGATAGGAATGCTGAGAACGCGTCGGCAAACCTATCGTCACTTCTTAAAAAATTATACACTTGAAACGTTTGTTCCAATTATGGGTCGACGGCAGGTGAAGGGGGAGGAGTATATCGAGTATTTTGGCGCCTTCTCGGCACTATCTAAACGACACTGAGCATGTGATCGCACTGCTTTCTGCCTCTGACGATACAATTGATCTCGTCGTCCGTATGTTTGCCTTCAGCCCTCATCACAAGCATCTCCTCCTAATGAAGTGACAAAAATAAACGATAGTTAATATATTATTTATTATTCGGGTTGCTACGTTATTTGTCGGCAGGGAATAGTCGAAAACCAAGGTATATCCAAAAACAAAAAATTAAATAAATTAATTTTAAAAATAAAAAATTCTTACCTGCATGAGGCGGTCTTCCTCGCAAAAAAAATTCCCATCCTTGTTGGTGTGTGTCAAAAATAAGTGATCAATGACAGACGGGGGCGGCAGATCAACTGCAGTTGCACCTTGCGTCTGTACATACATAGACACGCATAAATAGAATGAAGCAAATTCAAAACAAAAATTCACAACAAACCAAAACAAATAATCAAAGATATATATGTATGTAAATTAATTATAGAATTTCTCACCACTTTGTCTCGAAGGAGTGCTAACGATCGGGATCCCTGCCGACTCGGTGTCTTCATCTTAGACCGATTTTGCGAGTTTGGCAGGCATCTTTTTTCGTAATACGGATCACTCCCAAATACGATATGTTTCCCACTCCTCGGCAGTAATTTGCTCAAGACGCTCCATGTGGACTCTGTCTATGTCAACCCTACCAGTATCGATGTCTCGGCGCCAATGCTTTGTCTTGAACTGATTTTTGTTAGAATTGTAAGTCTTTTGAAGCATAAAACTGATGCCGCCAGTTACACCATCCCATGTACTAGCATCACGCTTGTGGGGTGTCAGATCAAACTTAGATTGCATTCATATACAAAAAATAAAACAAACACAGAGTTAGAGTTAGAGATATAATTTATATATTATATGGCTTATATATTTATTTAATGGCTTATATATTTATTTAAATTTTTATAATAAAACAACTTATCCTGATAAGCATAAGGTTTTTGAAAACATCTTGTTCTGATAAGCTTATCAAGACAAACTATTTGAAAACAGCTTATCCTGATAAGCTTATTAGAACAAGTTGTTTGAAAACAGCTTATCCTGATAAGCTTATCAGAACAAGTTTTTTTCACACAACTTTTCTGATAAGCTTATCAAGATAAGTTGTATTCAAACAGCTTGTTCTGATAAGCTTACCATCGTTAGTTGCGAAAGAATTGACCCGATTTCACCAACATCTACAGGATAACGGAAAACTATTATCAAATGAGTGAAAGTACAACAAAAAGGGAAGGGTAGTTTTACCTTCGAAGGATTTGAATAAAGATCACAATGCGAAAACAAGAATCTACACGCACTGGAAGCTAAAGGTCACACATCCCAACCACAACACTTATTTAGTGATTTGCGAAAGTTATTAGGATCAAAAATTTGATATGGGCATATTGTCCTGCAACCCAAGTAGCCTAACATTTAAAATAATCATTATAAAATGAAGTTCCCAACAAAAACAATGCGGAAAAGATGATGGTTGTAGTTTCTTAACAAGAAAGAATAAATAACTTAGAGGTTGTGGAGACGCTAGGTAAACAATTGATAGGGATCAGAATGCAGAATATAATGATGATGATGATAGAGATGTATTGTTTAGTTGACTTATTTACAATGACACAGTTACCCATTTTAACCTCAAACACGGATGCTTCCTCTGAAAGTTTTGGTTTAAATCATTAGACTTTGTTTGGATTAATTACTGATTCAAAACTTTCCAGAGATAAGTTTTATAAAATGAAAATGCTTTCCTCGATACATGTATGTACAATCAACAAATATACTTATTTACATGTTTTGTTATACATTCGTTTCTTTACATGCATGTACAACTAACCCTTTAATGTAGTAGAGATAGCTTAGTTTGTTTTTGAATGTGATTTTTTCTCCAAATGAAATATATGGTTGGGCAATTATGTTGTATAGTTTCTATATTTTTGAAAATTAATTTGTGACATATAGCTAATATTCTTGGTGGTTTCTTTTTTGGATGAATAAGTAGGTTAAGTAAGGAAATGTTGAGAAATATACTATTAATAGTAATGAAGAAATTTTTCAAATTTTAATATACAGCCTTTATAAGTAATAAAGATAAAACACAATTAAAATACTTAGACCATAAGAATTAAGGTATAAATTCTTAAGTTTAAATTATTTTATAAATGTTAAAATACTTTATGGAAACTTTAAAGTTAAATAAAATATTATTTTGTTACTTTTCAAAGTAAAATATTTATATTTACTTTAGGAAATAATTGTATAAACAATTATGAATATTTATTACTCATACATAAACTCATATACTTTTAGAAAATAAAAACTATATGAACGTTGAACAAATTGAATGTAATATGTAAGTAAAACACCTTACGTTTACTTAAAATAAGAAACTTAATAATAAGTTTAAATGGATGATTATAATACATGAACTACGAACGTGAACTAATATTAAGTAGAATTTTTAGATTTACTTAATAATGAAACTTAGTAGTAGATGAGTGATTATAATACTTGAACGGAGAACGTAAACTAATATTTTAAGTAGAACATTTTATGTCTACTTAAATAAGAAACTTAATTGTAGGTTGAATGATTATTATAAATAACATGTATGCTAACTGATATTAATAGTTAAATATTTTTTGTTTACTTAGAAATGAACTTATATAAATGAGTTTAAATGAATATTGTTGATACTTGAACTACGATTATTTAGATAAATACCGTAGCATAAATGAACTGACTAAAATCTGTATAAGCATACATGTATGTTCTTTGTACTATCTATTAAGACTGTACTATCTGATCAGGCATAACTTTTGGTGTGAGCTTTATTTGGATATGCGTATTAAACAACTATTGCCTACTCCCAGGTGCGTTTATAGCCCCGTATAAACTTTTGATAAAACTTTCCCTTTTGGGAAAGAAAATATGCAAACACTTAATGGACATAATAAGATTGTATAACTTGACTATGATTGATTATTATTGGAACTGTTAAATTGTTGTAAATCGCCCGAATGTTATAAATAGATCTATTAGGGATTGACCATCCCCGTCTGGGTGAGTCATGCTCACTGTGCCTTGGCCGGGACAACAGATGTATACCATGTTGGAACTAGAATGGGTGTCTTTTTGTAAGACACTACGTCCTCATCTGTTGAGGACTATGGAAGGTTAAGCTTCAGTTTCTAATAATTAACAAATGTAATCTACATTTTAGTAAGAATGCTTTGTGCATTGTTACTTCTATGATTAATATATCTCCAAACTAATTAATTGTTAAAACCTGTAAATTCACCAACTTTATGTTGACCCCCTTTAGTATGTTTTGCACAGGAATATGAAGTTAGTACGTGGTGTGTGCATGGTCTCCAACATCTTAGTAATCTGCATTGTAGGACTCGTCAAGGGTTCTATTTGGGAAACACAAACAATCACTCTTCATCATGTTTAAGACAATTTTTAGTTATTTGTTTAATAAACATGTAATCTGATTTGACTAACTATTTATCTTATGCTCTATGGACTATATGATATCGATCTACCATAGTGACATCTCCGTGGATATTTCCGCATATTGACCCTACCCGGGGTGTTACAGAGAATGGTATCAGAGAATTAGTTATAGAGAACCAGATAAATTTTAAAATAAAATAAAAATAAAATGATTTTTCTTTTATTTAAAACTGGACTATAACTTATAAAAATCTTTTTAGGATTTTATTTTGGGACCGTATTAGTTAAGCATGTAGATCTTAGGGCATTTTATGCTATGTGAACTAAGTGTATATATATATTGTTACTAAACTTGATTATTAATATTGTTTAGTGAGATATTGCTATGGAAAATGTTAGACGTGCTAAATTTGAAAATTTTACACTACATAGTAAATGTTAGGACCATTGGAATAGTTAATTGTAATAGGTAGACTAGGAGGTATGTAGTTCCTCCTGGTCATAGTAGTAGTAGGAGCAAGTCGTGCTCCTGGTCTTAGTTAAAGTCAAACTTTATTATTTAGTTATTATTCTGTTAGGATATGCATGAGATATGTTAGGAAAGGATATGCATATCAGTTTTACACGTTTTGTTTATTGATGTATTAGGGTTTCCTTGTAGTATAAAAGGAACCTTAGGCAGAAGGGTTATACACACCTTCATCAAACGTAATTCTAGTTATGATTAATATTAGAAATCCTCAGAAAAGGATCAAGTCATTATAGTTATTATGTTCTTCTTTATAGTATTCGTATTCCGCACTTATATTGTGTATAGAGTCTCTTTGTGAATAGACTTGTGATTACAAAAGTCGTTCACCGTTCCTGACAGGCTGCAAGATCCACATCTAGTGGACCCAACAAGTGGTATTAGAGCCTGGGAGAGTCTCTGTACAAGAAGAATCAAATTTTCTCTTTACTAACATTTTTGTTTAATCATGTCTGCCTCAAGTTCTACTCAAACAGGAGAAGATGGTACTCCTAAAACTCTGCAACCTCAGCAAATCGTTGCTACGGTTTCCAACACAAATGGTAAGTTTCCTCTTCTGAAAAAGGACGAGTATGATAGTTGGGCAATGAAGATGGAATGGTGGATCACCAACACTGATCAAGACCTTTGGAAGATTATTATGAATGGGAACAGCAGGAAGTTGACTGGAAGAGACAAGAATGGTAATATTACTCTTCTTGACCCTAAAACTCATGAAGAAATCACAGCCATTCAGAAGGAGGTCAAAGCAAAAACTATTTTGCTTCAATCTCTTCCTGATGATCACATGGGTGACTTCTACCATTTGGATGATGCTAGAGATATCTGGAATGGCATAAAAGCAAGGTTTGGTGGGAATGAGGAGTCAAAGAAAATGCGAAGATCCATGCTGAGAGATGAATTCACATAATTCAAGATCTCAGAAACTGAAGGTATCCATCAAGGGTATGACAGGTTCCAAAAGATATTGAGCCAATTAAATCAACTTCGGTCGAAACCTGACGATGGTGATATTAATGCAAGATTTCTTAGAGCCTTACCCTACTCATGGAATCAGGTGGTAATCTCTCTCAAAGCAAAAGGTGGGCTTGACTATCTCAATTTTGATGATTTATTTCATAAGCTCAAAACTTTTGAGCCTCATGTGAGGGGATATTCAAGTGATTCTTTTTCCACTCCTGCTAATTCTGCCTTTGTGAGTTCTATGGGATCCAGTCCCATGTCTTATACTAGTAGCCCAAGCAATACTGTGTCTTCTCAACATACTTTTCAGCATAATTCTGCTCCTGAACCAACAGCCAAGTCTAGTAGCATGGTAGAAGCTGTTCTTCATTCTTTTGTTGCTGACGTTGATGCTCAACAGCAACTTGCTTTTGATGACTTCAAACATGTTGATAAACTTGACATGGATGAAATGGATCTCAAATGGCAGATGGCCATGCTCATTCTTAGGGTTCACAAGTTTGAGAAGAAAGCCGGTCGAAATTTTAATTACAACCCAAGAGAGCCAACAAGGTTTGACAGAAGCAAGGTGCGATGCTATAACTGCCAGCAGCAAGGTCACTTTGCAAGGGAATACCCTAACAAGAATGACCAGGAGAAGAGCAGATATTCAGCTTTTAAGGTTCAGGAGGTAAAGGATGACAAGAAGGCATTGGTGTCTGTTGACTCTATGGTCAACTGGAATGATCATCAGACTACTACACTGGAACCAGCTGATCCCTCTACTAACGTGTTTGCAATGATTGCTGGGAATCTATCTGATGTAGAGGAAGCAGACGAGTTTGCTCTTATGGGCATCTCACCTCAAATACAACATTGTCCTCTTGGTTGTCATGATAAATATTCAGAATTGTTGTCCCAATATAATGACTTAAATGATCAGAATGATAAGTATTTTTTAGAGGTTCAAGCCTATAAGGTTTCTTTAAGCACATTGGAACAACAAAAGAAGTGGCTTCAAGATACTCAACGTGCGTATGAGGATAAAATTAGGATACTGAACATTGATTTAGAAAACACAACAAATATGCTTAAATACACAGAAAAGGTAAAAGATGACAGTATCAAAGAAAGACAAGAGATGAAAGAAAGATTAGATGCTACACTTTTGAGATTTGAGAAATGGCAAAAGGCTCCTAAAAATCTTTCAAAATTAATCAATAGTAGCATGTCTGGTAGGACTAAAAGAGGGTTAAGATTTGATAAATATATTGATTCAGAAGATGTGTTTGATTTATCTTTTTCGAGTGTCTTTGATCCCGAAAAAGAGGAAGAGGGAGAACCTAGTTACAATAGGTTAAAACCAGCAGCAGAAATGCATGTTGTCCCTCCACCTCTTACTGTAACTTTCATGCCCACTTCTAGGCATAATGATGTGGATGGATCACAGATGCATGAGTCCCCAGAAATTACTACTAAATCTAATGACTTTGTCTCGTGTACTTTCAGTGACAAAGCCAGTGACTCTGCATCAAGTGGTTTAAGTGAAGAGTCGAGACCTACAAGTTCCAAGTCGAATGATCATGCTGCTACTGGTGCTAGGAAGTGTGAAGAGAGAGTTGCTTTTAATTCAACAGTGTCTAGTCCTGGTTTATTGAGTCCTAGGAAGATTGATTCTCCTAGAATTGTGTGTAATAAAGTTAGCAGTATGAAACAATGTCATTCTAATAAAAGGTCGTTTAAAACATGTTTTGTTTGTGAGAGTGCATTTCATTTGATTAAAGATTGTGATTTTTATGACAAACATTCTTCTGTTCATCAAGCATTTCCTGCTCCTGGTCCACCAGGAGTTGTTCCATATTCTTCTAGAAGACTAAACCCATGTGCTCAATCGTTTTCTTCTTCTAGAAGGACCTCTCCATTAGCTTCTGATCATTGGAGAAACATTGGATTAACATCTACTAGACCAACCAGTAACTTTTTTTCAGAATTTTAATCCAAATTATGCAAATAATTTTGACCACATGTATTTTGGATTGGGAAACTTGGGAACTGCTGTTAAGCCCTCAGCAGGTTGTTCTTGGTCAAACAATAATACCAATATGATAAATAGGCAACCAAAGAACAACGGTGGATCTCATCAATCTTCTTGGCTATCTACTAAAGATCCACAAGGCAGGCTCAAACCTGAAAAGGTTTGGGTCCCCTTAATACACTAACTTTTGCATCTTTATTATCTTGTTGTTGTAGGTTACTCCATACCAAGATCCTACTCTAGGAATTGTTGATAGTGGATGCTCTAGGAGCATGACAGGAAATAAAAGTCTTCTATCTAACTTTGTACCATTTTAAGGCGGAAAGGTCTACTTTGGAGGAGGTGAAGGCAGGATCACTGGCAAAGGAATGATCCAGATGCCCAATCTTAATTTTGAGCAGGTCTACTATGTGGAAGCACTTCAACACTTCAACATGATATATGTCTCTCAGATTTGTGATAAGAAGCAGTTTTTCCTCTTTACGGATACTGATGCACTTGTGCTCTCCAAAGACTTTAAACTTCCGGATGACTCACAGGTTCTACTCAGAATCCCTATAAGACACAATCTTTATAGTATCAAGCTGAATGAAGTCAACCCTAGTGGTCAACTAGCATGTTTGGTTGCTAAAGCCTCAGAAGATGAAGCCACTCAATGGCACAGAAGGATGGGACATGTGAACTTCAAGACCATTCACAAACTAGCAAATATGAACCTGGTCCCTGGTTTACCTCCCAAGTCATTTAGAAATGATATTAATTGTCTTACTTGCAGCAAAGGCAAACAACATAAAGCATCCTTCAAGGCCATTACTGCTCTCAGCCTTATAACTGAACCATTGCAGCTACTACACATGGATTTATTTGGTCCTACCTCTATTAGGATCATTGACCACAAACAATTCTGTCTGGTGGTAACTGATGGATATAGCAGGTTTACGTGGGTTTTCTTCATGGCTGCCAAGAGTGAGACCTACTCAATTCTAAAAGATTTTATTACACTTATAGAGAATCAGTTGTCCAAGAAGGTTAAAGGTATTCGATGTGATAATGGAACCGAATTCAAAAATGCAGACCTCATAGCACTTTGTAATTCTAAAGGCATCAAAAGATATTATAGTGCAGCAAGAACTCCTCAACAGAATGGCGTGGCAGAAAGAAAGAACAGGACTCTAATAAAAGCAGCAAGGACAATGCTTGCCGATTCCAAGCTTCCAACCATGTTCTCGACAGAAGCTGTTAATACTGCAAGTTATGTTTTGAATAGAGTTTCTATTACAAATCCTCACAAGAAGACTCCTTATGAGCTCCTAACAGCCAAAGATCCAAATATTGCTCATTTGAAGCCATTTGGGTGTCCTGTCACCATTCTAAATACTAGTGACTATTTGGGGAAATTTGATGGCAAGGAAGATGAAGGATACATTGTGGGATATTCAGCTCACTCTCGGGCTTATCGTGTCTACATTCTCCAAGCCAAGCGAGTAATTGAAACTATAAATCTCAGGTATTTTGAGGAGAAGACAAACATCCAAGGCAAGGGTCCTGAATGGTATTTTGATCTTGATTATCTTAGTGATTCATTAGGATATTTTCGTTTCAAAACTAACCATGATGTAGGTCCACAAGTGTTTTCCGACTCAGATGACGAGGATGATATTTTTGTTGTTCCATCCTATTCCACCACAGTCTCTCCTACTCCTCCTAGTGATGCAACTCTATTGGATGTATTGGATTCACAAGTAGCTCTTGACACATTACTCAAACAACAACAAGAAGCTACTACAGCAGCTGCTCAAGGTGGCTTTGAGTTTCCCTTGAATACGCCTGCTGAGAAAGCTGCTCCTAGTACTCCAACTGTTACTCCTAGTGCCAGTTTAACACCTATTGGCAGTCCGACTGGTGATTCTACTTCCCATACTAGATTCTCAAGTCCTTCTGACCTGGGGAACCATCAAAAGAAGTCTTCTAACAAGCTGGATGATATTCAAAAAAAACCAATAGATGGAATTTTCAACGCTGCTTCATATGATGATGACTTTGTTTGGGATCTTAATAACTTGGCACCATAAGTGGAAGTAGCTTCCAATCCAATGTTGCAGTCACATAGAGATCATCCTACTACTCAAATCATTGGAGATCCTGGTTCTACTGTCAAGACTCGCAGAATGCATAAGAAGGCCTCGTTTGATCATCATGCTCTTGTGAGCTATATTGAAGATTAAAAGCGTAATAATCATACGGACTTTCAACATTGTTTGTTTGCTTGTTTTCTTTCACAGGTTGAACCTAGATCAGTCTCTCATGCTCTTGAGGATCAAAGTTGGGTGGAGGCTATGCAGGAGGAAATGCAGCAATTTTTGTTTCAGAATGTTTGGATCCTAGTTGACTTGCCGGATGGAAAGACAACCATTGGTACCAAATGGATTCTCAAAAACAAGAAAGATGCATGGGGTATTGTGGTGATAAATAAGGCGAGGTTGGTTGCACAGGGTCATACACAACTTGAAGGCATTGACTACACTGAAGTTTTTGCTCCTGTTTCAAGGATTGAGGCCATTCGTCTGTTTTTGGCCTTTGCTTCCTATATGGGCTTTATTGTTTTTCAGATGGATGTCAAGAGTGCATTTCTCTATGGCAAGAATGATGAGGAAGTTTATGTCACTCAATCTAAGGGCTTTGTAGATCCACTTCATCCCAAGAAAGTTTACAAGGTGGTCAAGGCTCTTTATGGACTTCATCAGGCTCCTAGAGCTTGGTATAAGCGTCTCTCAACTTTCTTGATGAAACATGGCTATAGAAGAGGCACAATTGACAAAACACTATTTCTTAAGAGGAATACCAAGGACATTCTACTTGTTCAGGTGTATGTGGACGATATTATTTTTGGTTCTACTAAAGAGGAATGGTGTGATGAGTTTGAACAACTGATGAAGGGTGAATTTCAGATGAGTGCTATGGGAGAGCTTACATTTTTCCTTGGTCTTCAAGTCAAGCAACAGTCGGATGGGATCTTCATAAGTCAAGATAAGTATGTTCATGAGATCCTTCAGAAGTTTGATATGGATCCTCTTAGACCAGCAGCAACACCTTATGAAGTTGCTAAAGTCAAACTCAAGAATTAGCCAGATCCTCCGGTAAATGTTCACATGTACAGGTCTATGATTGGCTCACTTATGTATTTGACTGCATCACGTCCGAATATCATGTTTGCAGTAAGTGCTTGTTTTAGACATCAGGTGGCTCCAAGGGTTTCTAACTTGAGTGCAGTCAATAAGATTTTCAAGTACATCAAGGCTCAACCCAAGCTCGGCTTGTGGTATTCTAAAGAATCACCTTTTGTTCTTGAAGCATATAGTGATAGTGACTATGCAGGTGCTAATAATGACAGAAAATCTACTACTGGTGGTTGTCAATTTTTGGGTCGAAGACTTATTTCATGGAAATGCAAGAAACAGACGATCGTAGCTACTTCTTCAACAGAAGCTGAATACGTTGCTGCTGCTAGCTGTTGTGGACAAGTTTTGTGGATCCAAAATCAGATGCTGGATTATGGGTTCAATTTTATGAACACCAAAATTTTCATTGACAACCAAAGCACTATCTGCATTGTGAAGAATCCTGTTTTTCATCAATGTACAAAGCATATTGAAATCCGGCACCATTTTATACGGGATGCCAATGAGAAGAAGTTGATACAGGTTCTTAAGGTTCATACGGATGATAATGTTGCTGATCGGTTGACTAAAGCCTTTGATGGTCCTCGGTTCAACCACTTGGTGGTTCACATTGGGATGGTCAATCCTTGAGACCTAGGATTGAGGGGAGGCTAAGCCTAAGGGGAGGCTTAGTGTACATATTTACTTGCACAGACTAACATATTGGTAGATTTTAACAACAGATTGAATGGGTTCTTGTGGTGTGTGTTACTCCTAGTGGAGGTTTTTGCTCACTTCTGATGGTTGTCTTCATTAATGACTGGCTTCTAGTCCTTAATGGTTAGCTTCTAGTCGTTCATGGTTGGCTTCTAGTGGATAAAAATCCTTCTTTGACAAGTGATGGTTAGCTTCTAGTATTGGTTTGGGACACTGTTCACTTTGTTGACTTCTGTTGACCACATTATGCTTCTAGTGTTGACCATTGTGCGCTTTGACTTTTAGTCAACGCATGCAAATTCTGGTATATATCATCTTATTTAACTTTGGTAAATTGGGATTTGCAAATAATGTTATAAGGGTCAAGTGGTTACTTTGCCTTAACTGCCTAATTTGAAAGGGAAACCCCCCTTATTAGGGGTCAATGAACAGTTCCTAGACCATTATTTATGGTCAATTAACCCCCTTGACTCATTTATCACAATCATCACAACACACATCCGCTCCTACTCTCTCAAACCCTAACAAATCATCTTCCATTCTTTCTGATCAACATCAATGGCTGCTTTGGTCTACCAACCCGCTCACAATAAGGTCGCTTATCTAGGAGATGGTCCTAAACGTGATGACTTCACAGACATTCTGGAGTTTATTGAGGCTTCTAACCTCAGTTATGCTTTTACTGTGTGCCCCATTGTTTATGATAGTGTGATCCGTCAGTTTTGGGATTCTGCTACACTTGTGGTTGTGGTTGGTCGTCCACGTGAACTCCATGCTACCATTGATGGACGTTCTTATGTGGTTTCTGAAGCTTCTATTAGGAGTTCCCTTCATCTTCAAGATGAAGGTGGTGTTGTTTCCATCCCCAATGCTGAGGTTTTGGAGGGGATGGCTGCTATTGGGTATAATCATGAGGGGAAGTTTAACTTCCAAAAGAATAGGTTTTCCCCCCAATGGAAGCTTCTAGTGCACTTTTTGATTCATTTTTTAAGCCCCAAGTCTGGGAGTTAGGATGCTTTTCCTACTCCTATGGCTAATGGTCTAATCTGCATAGCACAGGGTAGGGTGTTTAATTTCTCTCGCTATTTGTTTGATGGGATGGTTAGCAATCTGTCTAGTACTGGTTCTAGGAAGAAATTTTTGATGTATCCTAGGTTTTTACAGCAGATACTTGTGTGTTTACCTCGGGATAGGGAGGAGTATGAGACTCCTAAGCTTACTGCTAAAGTGTACTATAATATGGCTCATGGGTTTAGAGGGGAGTGGAGGCCCCTTACTGATGCAATGTTGGGCCTTGCTCAAGGTCCTCCTGATGTTGTTCCTCCAGTTGACCAAGCCGAGGAGGAACCTCAATTAGGTGATGACCCAATGGAGGAGGAGCATCCTACTGGTGGTGCACCTAATGTGGTTGTGGAAGTGCCGGTTGAGGAGGTGGTGGTTGAAAGGCCATCCACTTCCAAGGCTGCTCCCTCTAGTCCTGTCCCTCTTTCTTCTGATAAGCCTTCTAGTTCTCGTGCTCATACAGATGACCCCTTTATTGCTTCTGTTTCCAATGAAGCCTTCCCAGACCCAAGCCCTCTTGTTGGGAAAGCGGAGGAGCCTATTACACTTACTTCTTTGCTTGATCTCATGCACAGGTACCATGAACGGATTCTTTCTTTGGAGGCAGATTTGAATCAACATCGTAAGCTTACCAGGGAATTTGTTCTTCCCATGGCTGACCGGATTAAAGCCTTAGAGACACAGCAGAGGCGAAGGAAGAAGCATGTGGTTCAATCTGATTCTGATGAGAAGGTTGAAGATCTTGTGGAGGATGGCTTGAATTTGTTGGCGAAGGCTACCTTTGCTGATAAGTTATATGATGATCTGCCGATTCCTCCTACTTCTTCAAGCATCCCTCCTGTTGCTGCTACCTTTACACCAAAGGAAGATGTTGCTGGTACTACTGCTGGTTCACCTGCTGGACCATCTCATGATCCAAAGGGTAAAGCCCCTATGACTGATGCTCCCTCACCCCCCGCAAGCGTACACGCAGAGAACTTGAGGAGGATAGGTTGGGTGAGGAGGCTGCACAAAGGGTGCAAGCGGAGATTGACCAAGCTGCTAGAGCTGAGGCAGAAGCTCTTCAGAAGCAGAGACGTGAACAGTTGCAGCATGATGCTATGCATTGGGATGATAGCGATTGGATGCGGGTGCTTACTATTCTTACCTCGGATTATTCACAGTTTACTGATCTACTGGGTTCTGATGTGAATGAGCATAATTGTATTCCTCGAGCTATGGTGTTAATGCGTAAGAAACAGTTAGCGCTTGCTGCTCAACTTCGTGAAAAACGTAAGAGCAGGCCTTTGATGAAAACCGAGGAGATAAGTTGATGCAGCGGTATGTCAAGTATCAGTCGGCTGCTTATTTCACTATTGGTTGGACATGGGAACGGGTTCGGGCATTGTCTTTTGATGAGTTTAAGGCGCTATATGAACAAATGATCAAGCATCAGAGCACACCTGTTCCAGAGCGTTTCATCTATCGTCCTCCTCCACGAGTGGTTCCTACTTCTTAACCTGCTATTGCTCCTGGTTCTACATCTGATGCTCCTTTTGGTTCTGCTGCTATTCCATCGGTTGCTGATGTTTCTACTGTTGGTACTACACCTACACCCTCGGTTGATCCTCCTGTGTCATCTTCGGGTCCTACCACCACCACCACCTATGCTACCACCACCACCACCTATGCTACCACTACCACCACCACTGCTACTCATGCTATGGCACAACCTTCACCACCCGTGACTGGTCCTCAACCTATTCCTTCTTCTGGAGCAGCTCCTGTTGATCCTTTGGTTGGGCAAGGTATTGATTCTACTTCTGCTGATCCTACTCCTGCTGCAAAGGTAAAGGTAAAGGTTGAACCCTCGCCTGGTGCTCCCACTCCTCGCCGTTCCATCCGTAAGCAGTTGGCTAGACGTGGCAAGTCTGTTCCCTATGAGAAGCGTGCTCTCGAAAATCTTATTGATGCAGCTTCCGATAGTGACTCAGAATTGCCATTGGGTAATGGATCTCTTACAGGTTGGACGGTTAAGTCTTCCACGACTCTACCTGGTACTGTCTCCCATAGGATTACCATTAGTGATGGTTATGTTCGATATGCTTCGCGTTTGCAAGGTATTTTGTCCTAGGCGGATCGTAAAGATCTTATGGCATTGTATGGGTTTGTGGATGCTGGTATGCCTTTTCATCCTAGTGAAGTGCCCTCCTGGCCTGGTCTGAGAATGTGAGCTGATTTGAAAATGATGCTTGATTCCCCTCCACATGCTCCCCTGTCTGGTGTCTCGAAGGACCAGCCAACATGGGTTATCACGCGATGGAAGTTATATGCTGGCTGTGGTATGCATGTCTTGGATTTGGAGTCTGGTGCTATGGTGTTCATGCTCACGGATTTGGATTATCCGTTGACAGTTACTTCTATGGAGGCCATGCTTGCTTGTCACTTGCAGATTTCCAATGCCCCTTCCGGGAATGAGTCTTCTATGGCAACTACACTGGTGGAAGGGATCCAAGCTCGATTGCAAGCTGAGAAGGTGGCTGCGTCTGGTCTGTGATGTGGTTGGTTTGTAAGTTTTTATGTTTTGTGTTTTATGTTCATCTGTTAATACTTCAATTCTTTTCACTAATATGTAAAGTGATTGGTGACTTTCATTCATTATAGTTACAAAAAAAAAACTTTTTATATAATATCTGCTTATACTTTAAACAAATCATGGATTTTACACTTGTGAATAATATACCATCTGCTTATACTGTTTCAAAACTTTGGGTTCCTGTTGCTGATTCACACTTGTGCTGGTTGATTGTTTCATCTGGTGTTGGACTTGGTCCTCACAACAAATTGTCCTCAACTCACCATGTCTCACCGACAAGAAAGAGTTGATTCACCTTGAGGGAACGGCTCCTGGTGTGATTCTCAAATCCGTTGATGGTTGCCAGGTTACCCAAAATTGGATGGTTTTCACTTACCATGGTCCTAGACTGAAAAGTGGCTAATCCAAGGGGGTACGGCTCTTGGTAAAGATTTTATCAAATCCGTTGATAGCTGTAATAGCTTGCTTAAAGCTATAGGGTTTTCAACTCACCGATGCTTCATTGCTAAGAGTTGGCGAGTCCAGAAGGGTACGGCTTCTGGTAAAGACATATCAAATCCGTTGACGGCTGTGATGGTTTGCCTAAAATCATCAGGGTACCCCCACTCACCATTGATTCACGTTCTAAGAGTTAGGCTGGGTTCTGGTCTCCCAGGGTGATGCTTATTCCACCAGAAAGACTGGCTAGCCCAAGAGCGAGCAGCTACTTGGTAAAGGCTCATCAAATCTGCTCATGTTGCTGTAAAGATTCAACACGATGCTGATTTGTTTCAGGCTTTGGAGAAGCTTCTAGTGTTTCCTGTTGCGACGGCTCTTATGTCTCTTATCTTGCTAATGCTGTTGTTTCTTTTGCTGTTTCAATCCTCGAGCTTTATTGCGCAATTTCCGGGAAACTTGAACTCAACAGGTCAAATTCAAGTTTAGGAGAGGATTGTTAGGACCATTGGAATAGTTAATTGTAATAGGTAGACTAGGAGGTATGTAGTTCCTCCTGGTCATAGTAGTAGTAGGAGCAAGTCGTGCTCCTGGTCTTAGTTAAAGTTAAACTTTATTATTTAGTTATTATTTTGTTAGGATATGCATGAGATATGTTAGGAAAGGATATGCATATCAGTTTTACACGTTTTGTTTATTGATGTATTAGGTTTTCCTTGTAGTATAAAAGGAACCTTAGGCAGAAGGGTTATACACACCTTCATCAAACGTAATTCTAGTTATCATTAGTATTAGAAATCCTAAGAAAATGATCAAGTCATTATAGTTATTCTGTTCTTCTTTATAGTATTTCTATTCCGCACTTATATTGTGTATAGAGTCTCTTTGTGAATAGACTTGTGATCATAGAAGTCGTTCACTGATATGTGTGTCAACACCCATCCTTTTTACCACTTAATTACAATAATAACCGGACCAAAACGTGTATTTTATGTCATTTATGTCGGAATTATGCGTGGTTTGTGTTTTTGTTGTGATTTAGGACGAAAAGGTGAAAAGTGGAGAAAACACGGGCATTTACGGGCTTTTATTGAAGAAAAAGATGAAAGATGAAGTCGAAAAGTCAAGAGTGGAAAAAGAACGGAAGTCCAAGACCAATTCTGAAGATTTATCGAAGAAAAAGTCAAAAGACGGAAGTTTATCAAAAGCCGAAAAACTCAAGTCTAGTTTATTGAATAATTAAAAGACGAGTTCAAAGAAATCCCGAGCCAAAAGTCATTAAAGTCCAAGATTAAAGAAGATTTAAAGGCTTAAGGACAAATGGTGCAATTAACAAAGAGATTAAGAAGGAAGGGCCAAATGATGCAATTAAGAGAAAAGGAAGGAGGGGATGAAGCTTCCTAATCCTCCCCTATATATAGTCATTAGCATTTCATTTTTACACTTGTTGGCTAGTTTGACAAACTATGCTCTTCCACTTTAATTTTTGCACATTTAAATTCATGTCATTTACTTTATTGCACCTTTAATTACCTTGTCTTGCACCTTTAATTTTCAAGTAAGTTTTAATTTTGTGTTATATAATCTTTTATCTTTAAGTTTTTAATCATCTTGTTCATCTTCTCTTCTTGCTTATTGTCAATCTTTTTCTTAATCTATGTTTGTTTTGATTTCAAGTTTTCAATCTAAACCTTTTTCATCTTATTTTTATATAAAGTTTAAGTCTTTTTAATTTTCGTGTCTTGTTTTTGTTGATTTCATACGTTTTATCTTTGATCTAGGGTTTTTATTTAGCTTATTGGTGTTTTACTTTGCTTATTGTCTTCCAAAAGTTAAGATTTTTGAGCTTATTTTCGTACTTTTTGTGTTTTCCTAGTTTTTAGGAAATCTGATTCGATTTAGGAACTTTTTCATTAATTGCGAAATCTTGTACTTTCTCCCCACTGCGAAATCTTGTTCCTGATTCGATTTAGGAACTTTTTCTGCTATTGCGAAATCTTCTTCCTGATTCGATTTAGGAACTTTTTTCTGCTATTGCGAAATCTTGTTCCTGATTCGATTTAGGAACTTTTTCTACTATTGCGAAATCTTCTTCCTGATTCGATTTAGGAACTTTTTCTGCTATTGCGAAATCTTGTTCCTGATTCGATTTAGGAACTTTTTCTGCTATTGCAAAATCTTGCCTTTTTCTGCTATTGCAAAATCTTCTTCCTGGTTCGATTTAGGAACTTTTTCTAGCAATTGCGAAATCTTTGATTTCACAATTGCGGAATTGTTCATTTCAATTGCGAAATCTTTTTTTTTTTACAATTGCGAATTTAATTAGTTTTTAGTCAAATTTAATTTTCAAATTTATTTTCCCGCCATTTTTAATTAACTTTATTTTAATTGTTTCGTCTTATTTTTACGTCAATTTATTTTTACTTGTTTTGTCTTATTTAATTTTCGAATTTACTTTTCGTCAAATTTTAATTTCTCGTCATTTAATTAATTTACTTTTAACGTCTTTAATTTTACACCATTTATGTTTTAGTTAGTTTTAGCTTTACTTTAACGTCATTTATTTTAACGTCTTGCGATTTAATTTTAAAAACAACCAAAAAATATTTGTCTCACCAAAAACAGTTGAGTCGCATTTTGAACCGGAAATCAATTCGTTAAGATACCGAGAACAACAATTGAACCTAGCAAAATCTAATCATTAAAATGGCGCCGCTGCCGGCTCTTTTCGTAAAGATTAACGGTTTTCTGTGAGAGACGCGTTGCTTTTTGGGATCCGTTCACTTGTGAACGTTATTTTTCGTGTCAAAAATTTTCCAAAAACCCCAAAAACGTTTGAAACATCATAAAAAGCATTTCTTTTTCACAAGTTTTGCACCAAAAATATTCCTCTTTATCCTCTATTATGTTTAATTCTTTTCTTTACCCCTCTTCTCTATAATTCTTCATGGATTCGTCTTGCGGTCGGTGTAGGAGACCATGGCATGGTTTTCAAGCATGTCAATGGTGTACTTGTGAGCGGTGTGGTTTTGATATCGACGATACACAATTTGGATTTTGTCCATTTTGCAATTCAACAAATTCATACTTCAACTTTTACAATACTTTCCCACCCTCTCCCGTCTATGACAATCCCTATCCTCAACATGCACCGGGTTTTTCTCCATACCCGTGTTGCTATATTTGTGGGGGCCCTCATGATGTTTCTTCTTGTGATCCGTCGAAGATCTTTGAGAAACCACCGTGCTATCATTCTAGTGCATTTAACTTTGAGCCCCCACGTCACACCGTCAATCATCAACCTTCTTTCGAACAATTGAATACCCAAGAACAATGGGCTACTCTTGTTACTCAATTTCAAAACCTCGAAGAAGCTTTCATAAATACAACGCAAAATGTCAAGCGGATCAGCAACGAGAGCAGGTATGTAACCTTAATGCTTATACTCCTCCTCTTGTGCCTCCATATTATTATGACAGTGATGACGATGAGAGTCCTATTTCTTGGACCGATGAGAATGCTATTCCTTCTCCCGACTTGCCGGAGCCTAAGGATTCAACCATCCTAAGGGATGAGGATATTAGTACAATTCCTACAAAGGAATCCGACGAATTCAATACGTCTAGTGCTGATAACCTTGTCCCTATTCCAAGTGAATCTGAGTTGACATCCGACAGTGACGATGAGTATGATGCACTTTCTTCTGATGATGTTCCTTCCACCAACACTTTGGAAGAGGATTCTTTGGCTTTCTCCAATCCTCTTTTTGATCAAGATGATGATTTTACTTCTAGTGATGACGAGTCACTATCTGATGAAGACGTTCCGAAGGAAACTTTCAAGATTTATTCGAACCCTTTATTCGATTTTGATGACGATTACATATCTAGTGAGGTGAATCCTCTCTTTAACGAAGGGATTGAGGATATTGCTAGCTCTGATTCTCCTACTATTAATGAGCATGCTTTGTTAGCCATGCCCCCTTCTATCGCAGAGGTAGAGAGTTCTGATTCTACTGGAAAGGTATCGACGGTGGAAGGTAATTCTTCTCTTACTTCTCCTACTATATTGCCCCCTCATCCTACTGAATGCACGCCCAATCGGGTGATGTATCAATTTCCCTCTCCGGGAAATGAGGATGAGTGGTTTGACCCGGGAGGTGAAAATGACCATTCTATGATTGATAACATTACAGCTTTGCCAATTGGTCCGCATCCATTGTCTTTGGAGGATGACAATGTGATTCCTATACCCACCCCACCTCCCGAGGATCATGATTTCACATACTTCTCGTATGTTGAAAGGACCTTTCTATCGTTTAAGACTTATCCTCCTGCCTCTCCTTTGTTATATTCCTCTGGGAATGAGGATAAGGTCTTTGATCCCGGTATTACATTTGAGGCCTCCCCATGGACCATTTAATTCGGGGACGAGTCAGGCTCGTGACGCTGATAACAAAAACAAGCGCTTTTTGGGAGGCAACCCAATTATCTATCTATCTTTTTCTTTGTTTTTACCTTAAGTATAGGGGGGAGACCCGTTGGTTTGCTATTTCCTCTCCTCCCTTCTTATAATCAGGGATTCGAGAGCTCAATGATCCACTCTTGATGATTCTTGACGACCCGTGATTCCGTGTCCACTTCTTCCCGGTTCTATCCTAAACTCTTTTCGATTCACTATTTTATATTTTCTCAATATTAAATAGGAATCTCTTTAGTTGTCTTTTCCTTAGCGAGATTTAAACAAAGTGCACAATGTCCTAAATGTAGGGGAGTTTACTCCCACATGCTTAAACATTGAAGACAAAGTTTATGTTAAGTGTAGGGGGGACTTCTATCGAAGTTAAGTGGCCTTTTCCTTGTATTTGTCCTCATTTTAACCGGAAAATTATTTTTTCGACATTTTTCAAAAATTTTGATCTATTTTGGCCCATTAGTTTCTCCTTTGTATAGTTATTTTCTTTCCTTGTTAGAATAAATTTTTAATAAAGTGGTTTTAATTTTCAAACGTTGTGAATCTTTTGACTCAACCCGAGTTTACTTATCTAAGTTTACTCTAGCTAGTATCCTTAACGTGTTTAAGTCAAGTTTTGCTAGGCTTTTATATAGGGAGCTATGAAACGCGACATTCTTAACTCTCACGGGTTAAGAACAAGAACTTTTCGCAAGTTCCTATAATTGATCCTAGAGAGTCGTTTATCAAGGGAACTTTAAAATGAGATTTCTAAACTTGAAAAAGTCTAAGAATTTGCAAGATCCTATAGGCGACTCGAAAACCTAAAACTTTGATTTAATAGGTTAAGCATCCACGAGTCTCATTCCTTGAGATTTTAAACTATGGAGAACGAGAGATGATAGAGTCAATTATAAGTTTGGTATTCTTTCGTGAATTTATGTGAGTTAATTATGAGCCTATTCTCCCATCGCTTGTTAATAAATTTATCTGCAATAAATAAGGTTGTACGATTTGAAAAGTTACTTAGATTCTAGCCCAAGATCGTTTAAAAGTTGCTCGGTATGGATTAGAGTTCATAGCCAAGGCATAACTTATTGAAGCGGGATGCGAAGATTGGCGAGTCCGAAAAGGCCCTAACAAGGCATGAGGGCTATATTTTGTTGCTAAAGATCCAAAGTGATGTGAAGAATCATTTATCAAAAATCAATATGAAGGATCGAGACACACGACGAAAAGCAAAAACTCCCCAAAAGTCATGGAGAAGTGTATCCGAAAAGACCCTAGCAAGGTATGAGGATAAATAGATCCAAGTCATAAAAGGAGGAGGATCGTTGTATATCAAAGTCCAAAATAAAGATTGGAGAAAAATGAAGAAGTCGTGGTCCAAGTATGAATCTCTCAAAACTTCAACTGAAGAATTCCATTATGAAGAGAAGACCATAATTTCATGAACGTCTCTTAAGGTTTGAAGTATGAAGTCGCTGCCAAATATCGGTCCGAGAAAGGTCTCAAATCGCGAAGCGAGTTATGCCAAGATATGAACTTTATGAGGTCCCGAGAAGCAGTTTTAAAAGATTTTGTCCTTTAGCTAACTATTGATTAAATCGTTCACTTTATTTTTGGACTAAATAACTATCGAAATAAGTCAACAATGCATCCTAGTGATCATTCAATACAAACAATAAAATATAAGAGATACCCCTAGGAATAAGGGAGTCTAAGTGAATAATTGGCCCACATGAGTTCGTGTTAGTTTACTAACTTATAATAACAATGATCTCGTTTTTAAGCTTGGTTTGGAGAAAGTGAAAACTTGAGGATGATGATCATTCACAACATTTCCAAAACCCAAGGTATGTTTTTGATTTCTTTATTTTGAATGTTTATAATTTTCTATCTCTTTAATAAAGGCCAACGTGAATTGATTATGATGAAAAATGTAAAAGTGCTTTGTAACTAAAGCATTGCATGAGGACATTGCAATGGTCAAGTGTAGGAGATTTGATATGTGTGTAAACACCCATCCTTTTTACCACTTAATTATAATAATAACCGGACCAAAACGTGTATTTTATGTCATTTATGTCGGAATTATGCGTGGTTTGTGTTTTTGTTGTGATTTAGGACGAAAAGGTGAAAGGTGGAGAAAACACGGGCATTTACGAGCTTTTATTGAAGAAAAAGTTGAAAGATGAAGTCGAAAAGTCAAGAGTGGAAAAAGAACAGAAGTCCAAGACCAATTCTGAAGATTTATCGAAGAAAAAGTCAAAAGACGGAAGTTTATCAAAAGCCGAAAAACTCAAGTCTAATTTATTGAAGAATTAAAAGACGAGTTCAAAGAAATCCCGAGCCAAAAGTCATTAAAGTCTAAGATTAAAGAAGATTTAAAGGCTTTAGGACTAATGGTGAAATTAACAAAGAGATTAAGAAGGAAGGACCTAATGATGCAATTAAGAGAAAAGGAAGGAGGGGAGGAAGCTTCCTAATCCTTCCCTATATATAGTCATTAGCATTTCATTTTTACACTTGTTGGCTAGTTTGACAAACTATGCTCTTCCACTTTAATTTTTGCACATTTAAATTCATGTCATTTACTTTATTGCACCTTTAATTACCTTGTCTTGCACCTTTAATTTTCAAGTAAGTTTTAATTTTGTGTTCTTTAATCTTTTATCTTTAAGTTTTTAATCATCTTGTTCATCTTCTCTTCTTGCTTATTGTCAATCTTTTTCTTAATCTATGTTTGTTTTGATTTCAAGTTTTCAATCTAAACCTTTTTCATCTTATTATTATATAAAGTTTAAGTCTTTTTGATTTTCGTGTCTTGTTTTTGTTGATTTCATACGTTTTATCTTTGATCTAGTGTTTTTATTTAGCTTATTGGTGTTTTACTTTGCTTATTGTCTTCCAAAAGTTAAGATTTTTGAGCTTATTTTCGTACTTTTTGTGTTTTCCTAGTTTTTAGGAAATCTGATTCGATTTAGGAACTTTTTCATTAACTGCGAAATCTTGTACTTTCTCCCCATTGCGAAATCTTGTTCCTGATTCGATTTAGGAACTTTTTCTGCTATTGCAAAATCTTCTTCCTGATTCGATTTAGGAACTTTTTCTGCTATTGCGAAATCTTGTTCCTGATTCGATTTAGGAACTTTTTCTGCTATTGCGAAATCTTCTTCCTGATTCGATTTAGGAACTTTTTCTGCTATTGCGAAATCTTGTTCCTGATTCGATTTAGGAACTTTTTCTGCTATTGCGAAATCTTGCCTTTTCTGCTATTGCGAAATCTTCTTCCTGATTCGATTTAGGAACTTTTTCTAGCAATTGCAAAATCTTTGATTTCACAATTGCGGAATTGTTCATTTCAATTGCGAAATCTTTTTCTTTACAATTGCGAATTTAATTAGTTTTTAGTCAAATTTAATTTTCAAATTTATTTTCCCGCCATTTTTAATTAACTTTATTTTAATTGTTTCGTCTTATTTTTACGTCAATAAATTTTGTCTTATTTAATTTTCGAATTTACATTTCATCAAATTTTAATTTCTCGTCATTTAATTAATTTACTTTTAACGTCTTTAATTTTACACCATTTATGTTTTAGTTAGTTTTAGCTTTACTTTAACGTCATTTATTTTAACGTCTTGCGATTTAATTTTAAAAACAACCAAAAAATATTTGTCTCACCAAAAACAGTTGAGTCTCATTTTGAACCGGAAATCAATTCGTTAAGATACCGAGAACAACAATTGAACCTACCAAAATCTAATCATTATTCACCGTTCCTGACAGGCTGCAAGATCCACGTCTAGTGGACCCAACAGTAAAATACTGAAATGAGAATATAGGTAATATTAAACTAAACCTCGCACTTACAAATTGATAAATAAACTACTTAAATGATAATATATATATATATATATATATATATATATATATATATATATATATATATATATATATATATATATATATATATATATATATATATATATATATATATATATATATATATATATATATATATATATATATATATATATATATATATATCTATATATATATATATATATATATAGTAGTGGCAAAACCCGTCTGATGGACGGGTATGACTTATAATAGTCGTTTAATATTTTTTTTATAAATATTTGTTTGTAATTTTTTTAGTATAAATGTGTTTAATGCATTATTAGTCAGGATGGCATGTATTGTTGTTTAAATTTTCTACTTACGAAATTAATTGTTTGTAAGTTTTTTGTTTGAGTAAATATTTGTTTTTAAGCAATTGGTTATAATGCTTTCTTTAGTATAGATGTTTTTAATGCATGATTAATGGGCATGACATTTGTTTTATTTATTGTTATTGTTAGAATGCCTTATCTTGTTTTTTGTTTGTTATATGTAAATATGTTATGCAATTTGTATCTTTATATAAGTATTTTTTTTGATGTTATTAAAGAACCAAATTTAAAATTTTGTCTTTAGATTAATTGCCTAGGTCAAACTGAGTTTTTGTAGTATTTATATCTTGAATGTACTAAACATGTTTATTTTTTACAATATTACAATGTTATGAGACAAGTTTTTTTTTTATAAATTTTTGTTTTGTCATTTTTAATGCATCCGTGTGAGTATAACGCATTTGTTAAAATTCAGATTGATATGCCCTTGTAGGGAAAAGTTCAATGAATACTTTCTTTTTAGCATATAGACCCAATTAATAAATCTCAACCACCCATTTTTTCATCTACCAAAAAAATTCATTTATTAAAAATTAAATATCTCACAAATCGTTAATCGTTAAGAAAATGAAATATACCATCGTGGCGAGAATTAAATCATCTTTGTATCGAGAGACACATGTATATATCTTTCTATCATATATGATATGTGATACGAATCATATACGATTTTCTTATAAAAACAAATTTTGTCGAAAGTATACCATCGATAGAAAAATGATTTAATTCTTATTGTAGTTGTGTATTTTTTCTACTTGACGATTTATTGTTTGTGAGACATTTTTTTAAAAGTAAAAAAGTTGATTTGAATAAATGTAATTGATTCATGTGGCTTATGCTAAAAAGAAGTTATATATTGATCTCAACTCTATTCATGTAATCTTAAAATACTACTTAGTGTGTCACTAAATGAATTAATATCATGAAATTAGAATTAGATCGCATTCAAATCGACTAACCCTATGATGTGCAACTAATTGTCGTTTTTCCTAAACTAACAAAGCAATGAAGTTGAGTCAATATTTTTCAAACAGAACCAAAAAGCAGTCACGAACATATCACAATATGACCAATCCGGCCAATGCCAAATTGTTAACTTAATATGCATGAAGTTGTTGCATATAATAAAGAGGGTCTTGTGATATTTGCTAACACCCTTAAAAATATAATATTAATCAAAAGTTACACTTGAAGCAAATTAGAGACACCCATAAACAAACATACATAAGTCAGTAGATGCAAATCTCAAACACCTGTATTAAAGAGTAGGTCAAGGTTTAGCAAAATGACAGTTGCAAGTGTTCCTGAAGGGACCCGATTACCCGATTTACAACTTAGAGCAACAAGTTTTTATCGTCACACTACTACTTCCTCCGTCTCAAAATTATTGTCCACCTTTTCTTTTCCGATTGTCCCAAAATTATTATTTACTTCCAAAAATAGATAAAAAATTTAATTCAAGTTTAACATGTTACCCTCACTTGTGGTTATTATTACAAATATTAATGAAGTTTTGAATTAATTATATTTTTTAACTGTAAGATTATTGTCTAGTGATAATAATTTTGAGACGAAAAGAGTACTTGCTAAGAAAATACAAAGTTACAAAAGGGAGGACCACATTGATAATGTGCAAAAGTTAAAACTATTAAACATTTATTTACACCTATAGTATGATACTATCATGTACGTGTACATCATTGACTTTCATAATTATGTTTGAATTAAGATTTGATATGAAATGTGTGAGAATTCGAATGTGTGCTTTTTTTCATGTGTAATACACATGGTTATGTAGGTATGTGTTTTTAGTCAAATTCTTTCTAAAAATATAAAGGGATAATTCTTGAAATGCTCCAAAATTTTACACTCTTTTCTTTTTGCATCTAACAAATAAGAATTTATCACTGTTTTATGCAACTTATGCAACTTAGCGACTTACCAAAAACTAATAAAATTGTACTTAATTCTCTAGGACACATATTATATTTGTTTAAGACAAAATACTTGTGTGTAAGAAGTTGTCTTTATGTAACTTCGTTATACTTTTTATTCGACGTTTATTAAAAAAACATTTTTTATTAAAAAACATTTTCTTTTATTTAGTTTAAACTTTATTTTTATCTGACTTGTACCTTTATTTATTAAAAATTTTTTTTATAAAAAATCAGTTTTTTTAAAAATTATTTTTTATAAGAAAATTATTTTTTTATTAAAATTTTTTTATAAAAAAAAATTCTATAATAAATTTTTTTTATGAAAAATAATTTTTTATAAAAATTAATTTTATTATAAATTTTTTTATAAAAAATAAAAAAATATTTTTTTAGTAAATAAAGGTTCAAGTCGCATAAAAATTAGTTAAATTTAAATAAATTTATTCATTAAAAATATTTTTTTAATACAAGTCGCATAAAAAATAAAATAAAATAAAATTGTATTAAAATAGTTTTCTTACACATATGTACTTTCGTCTAACATTCTATAACATGCGTCATAAAAAAATAAAGTACAATTTTCTTATTTTTAGGGAAGTCGCATATGTTGTATAAGTTACATATACTGCATAATATATTTTGAGAAATTCTCTTGATGGGGGTATTTCAGAAATTTTCCCAAATAGTACAAAATACACGTATCAGTAATGGAACATGATGCAGGGAATGATGTTCGAATCCCTACAAAGTGATGCAGGGAAGAATCTACTACGGATAGTACACATGTAGAGAAGAATAGGTAACATTTTTGTCGATCTAAATGATTTTTGAAAACATTAAAATACAAAGACTGTTACTTTAATAAGTAATAACTTAAAGCTATAAATCTATTTGGCCCGTTCCCCCTTTAGCTACTTTGACCCATTTGACACATTTGACCCGTGTGGATAAACTTGACCAAAATGAAATTAAAGATGTTGAAATTGCCACATATAGTCAACGAAATATTATCCACATAATGTCCTATGGACATGAGGACTATAACCACTAAGCAAGTATTTGGGGCATTTAGGTCATATATCAAGTCACAAGCCGTGTTGATGATCGTGAAGTACATAGACGTGCCCTTTCCCCTGCAAGCGTTCTTTCTTCATTTTGTATCCCTTTGAGAACTTCTCTTTGCTTATTTTTTATTGACATCTTCCATAACGAAGATGATTTGATGAATTCCCATAATATGTTTGTCTTGCTGCAGGTTCATAAGGGATTTTGTGTATGAAAACATTACAGATAACCGTTATGCTGTATTTGGTCTTTCAGAGCCAGGGTCCTATGAAATTTTGGGTAGCTAACTTTTATTCAACTCAAAATTGTATTCTTGCAAATCTGTCATGTTGTGCTCTTTATGTGCCAACCTTGGTGCATGACATTCTTAGAAGTCATTGGAACATATAGTCTTATACATATAAATTACATGACATAATTGCAAGTTAAACAATCTTGTGAAACAACCGATGCATTTTATATCGTAAAAATATCAGAAGCATAGATCAGATGCAATTTACTTTCTTACAGAGTACCATTTGGAACATATTCTTAAGTTAAGGGCTTTTACTTGTTTATAATGGAACTTAAATGACCCAAAACAATAACATATCAAGAAGGGGGCTTCTGTCATTAGGATCCAACACATGAATTCTTCAGACAGAGCCCTGCCGATAGCCACTAAAGGGTGCACCAGTGACATTCCAGTCATAATCCTCTTGCAATGAGCGTTCATTGATAAGGTAAGAATCACGAAATAATCAACAATTCTGCCCACAAAATATAGAAATACCCAACCGTCCATGGGCTAATATTCCTAACCAAACAACTAAAGAGGGAAAATTGAGTGAGTTGGGTAATTAATGAGTTAGTTCAGCTGAACTACAATAATGCTATCAGATGCATATTAAGAAGAATAGGGCTCGATCGTACACACTACATCGCTTGGAAGGGGTAAGGAAGTATGCACGCATAATGATGGCCTCACACTGTTTATTTCTCAAATAATTGTATAACTATAACTGTAATTTGTGTATTTAATCTTAAACAAAATCATTGCAACTTACTTAGATAATCACCTCAAGATACACAAATCCAAACATAGCTGATCAATTTAACTAACCATTACCTAGACAAAATACTGGTGTTTTTGCATCCTTGAACCCATGAAAGACTCTTTCAATAGCTAACGAAAGTACTACTGCCGCACCAAGTGATCCAAGTTGAAGAAATTTTCGTGCAGGAGCACCAAGATACTCCTTAGAAAGGAATTTTGCTGAAATTTTAGTCTCATTCAAGATCTGGAACTCGGTCAAGTGAGTATTTATAATAACCTCTATCATAACAATTTGCACTAAGCATGTCCCTAGCGTATGCTGGGCTTGTATTGTAAACTGCATCTAATTAGACTTTAGGGTCTTTTTGGATTGGTTTAAAACTAACTGTCAGTACTTAGTACTGGTACTCGATAAACTGATAATGACTTTTTCTACCTAGTCAGTGTTGAAACAATAAGATTTGGATGATCAGCTGGTAACTGGTTATATGAAAAAATTACTATGGAGATTGTTTTTAGAATACTTATATCTCTAGGTTCAAACATCTGTATATCAGGTTTTGATTATTTAAAACCTAATGATGACTATGGAAGATATAAACCTGTTTGTAAATAGGAAATAAGAGTCTGATTGTAGGAATTAGACTTGTGGCCAACACACATTTCAATCATTAGTTGGTAAATTAGTAAACTACAACATGAAAGTTCTGGGTATCTGAAAATTGAACAGAACATTAAGGATGTTATTATGTTTAATGAAGTGTCGAACATGCACATAGATTGGTTTAGTCAGGTAATCAGGTTGCTAAGTTGCTCACCCTTTATTTTAATATTGTCATATGCATGCATGAAAGGGATATCAATCCAAAACGTTTTCTTATTCCAATGTAGTTTTTATTAGCAGCAGCCAAAGGTAACCGACGCGGGGGAAAATGAACCTCTCAATCACATAAATGATTTAAAATAGAGGTAATCACCAATTTTCACAGACATATGCTTTCATTAGATGCTATTTTACTATTAGTGTCAATAATCTAATTATTACCTTCAACATATTTTACAACATACGTAAACAGTTCATTACCTTCAGCTTTATGTTCAATATCTCCATCCCCTACTTGCCATTAGTTCGAGTATAGGCCTGAACGCGTCCCTAATTTCGATGTTGCTGCAGCAGTCAACTACAAGTATATACATCTTGATGGTGAAGTTGTATTTGATACTGCCTCGGATTCTTTCACTAATTACACAGCCTGCATAAGCTTCGACCCCGTGGAGAATTGTTCTGCTGTGATTTACTGAGGGTTTTGCATAACCTGTTTCTCATATATAATATTATTGTTGTAAATCATACTGGGGGGACCTACTTTCAGCACCTTGGAAGTACTATGTAAATGTATTCTAGAATTTAGGTAATAGAATACATGGTTTTATATCAGAATTTAAATGAAACAATTTATATCAGAACTTCTTTGGCATGATTAAGTAGGTCTCTTGCGCCCTTTTAATGTGTTGTGCGAATTCATAGTCACAGAAAGTGAGACTCGATTCTTGGTGATTTTCTAATTTAGAGCTAGAAACAGGGAAACATAGTTCAGTATTGACACTTTTCTTTGCATAGGGTTCTCAAGATGATTCATCCAAACGAATGGGTGTGGTTGACCCGTACATGCTTTATTTGTCCGTTTTTCAATAGGTTAGCTGTAATTACAAAAGAAAATTCAATCTTATTACAATGATAATCTGGATGCCAAGTAAGCTAAATTTGAATAAAAAGCAAGACTAAACATTAACCTCGTTAAAAAGACATGCACACACTGAATACAGTATGTGCCTTTTGGGAAACCGAATTGGCCTACCATCACCTGAGTTCCTGTTCAAACCACTAAACCACACAAAATAACGCAAAATGAGACACAAACTATTTTGTATATGACGTGTTTCAGTATAAATGGATCGACATATATACACACACAAAACCTACAATATTTAAAATATAAGTAAAAAAAGACTACTTTTTGGGCTCCATCAGGGTGGTAAATTCAACATTTCCTTAACCAGCAACACGTTCATCTCTCATGGAAAAACTGATCATAGCAAACTTGCTCCTTTATTACATAACAAAGTGAAATACACAATATACCATTGGTAATCAGTTAATCACCATTATATTGTAGTAGTATATTGCTTATCCAAAAACTCACAAAGAAGGAATAGGTTGGATTAGGTTCTGTTATCTCTTCACGGACATCATAAGTTAAATTTTTGTGTTTTATTCTCTTACTTTCCTTTCTGGTGGCAACTATTCTGACCTTCACCACCATGCTTAGTTTTTAAAGAACTCTAACCACCATGTTTCTAGTTAGTAGGTTCAATAAGTTCTTTAGATAAGATATTGTTTCTTTGCCTTTTGGTTTAGAGCATTAAAATTTTAAGAAAGACATATGTATGTTGGGTTCTAACTGCCTGTAACTTAGAAGTGTTACACATTAGGTTAACATCTTAATTATGTTGCATTATAGCATGATCTAATTGCACCTGGAGTGGACATTTTAGCTTTATGGTCACAGGAATCAACCGTCACCGATAAAGAGGGAGACACACGTATTGTCCCATACAATATTATCTCTAGGATATACATGTCTTTCCCTTACGTATCAGGTGCTTCCGTTTATGTTAAATCATTCCAAAATGATCGGTCCCCTGCTGCAATAAAGTCAGCCCTTATGACTAATACGACACCAATGAGCCTCATCAAAAACACCGATGTTGAATTTGTGTATGGTTCTAGACATATCAACCCCTTAAAGGTTGCCGACCCATGTTTGGTCTATGATGCTGGAGAAGCAGATTACGTGTCTTTTTATGTGGGCATAACTACTTGCTCTGTGGCTAATAATGCAACTGTTTGTGACCAAAACTATCCTTCTTTTGCTCTCTCGTCTAATGAATCAGGCATCCTTGTTCGGATGTTTTATAGGATAGTTACTAATGTGGGTTTAGGAGAGTGAACTTACCAGGCTAATGTATTTTTTCCATTAGGGCTCGTGGTAGATGTATACCCTAATAAATACAGATGCTAACATACTCGTTTGTTTGGAACGAAGTAGTTCACAGTGTTAGCAGCCCGATTGTTCCTTATTTTTTTGAATGTGTCAAATAGGTAAAGATAAAACAATACGGGTCATATGGGTTGAACACGCCCAACTATATAAAAAAAGTTGTTACTATTGAAATAGAAATATGATGTTCATTCTCTTGTACACTTTCCTCGTGAGGAAACTAACTCGGTATGATTAGTCTCAGGAATCCAATACATGAGATCATAGCAATATATTTTTTGTAACTTAGTGTTGGCCAATAACTGTATAAAACGTTTTGTAGTGTCAAAATTTGTAGATTGGAACATCGATAATACATAATGATTTATTAGATACTGTTAGAGATATTGTAATAAATACCTTATAATTCTAAAGACCAAATATATAAAATTTTCTTTACGTAATGCCAATATTTAATACAACTTGTTAGAATAATTTATCAGTTCAACATACCAGAACTAAGAACTCTTGTAAATCTTTATTATGTGTTAAATACGATTTGGATCACACAGAGCAATAGAATACCTCAGTTGCATCAAACTGGGGTCCTGAAAAACACGATGACCATGTACCATCTTTGTATCCTAGCCATGCTCCATCTACAACATAAGATATCATCGACGAATGTTACTCGTGTGTTCACTATATATACGACAATATATAGAGTATGCGTAGAGAACTTACGGACTGTGAGTACTGATGGAGAATTCGCTTGGCAAAATTAAAAAAACAACATAACGAAATTCGTCACCATCTCGATTAGCTTAGTTATTAATTTTTCTTGTCCAACTGGTGCATGGATCAAAACAGGAGGCTCATTCCCACCAATATATACATCCTCAATATCATTCCCAATATTATGTCAAATGCTTAAAAAAACACACATAGCATCTATAGTCAATACTTGGGCTTACGGGTATAAAATCATACTTATTTGCCTCGAATAAGGAAAACGAAAGTTAAGGCTCCAAAGTAAGCTCACACTTGTATATACTTGGAAGCCTTTTTGTCAAGACCATAAGAAATGGAAGTAATGGTATGTTAATTGATGATCCTCATGATATTTATATCACAAAAGGAACCAACAACCTTTGTCACTTGGTGCTTTGAGTGAATTAAGCGGGAACAACGACAACAACGTTCTTTATGGTTGTGCCAAGATAGGCTTCAATGATTTCACTTAATTTGATTAACACCACTGAACAGATTTCTTCAGCGGAGAATTGTTTGTCTCCGTTCTTGTAATTAACCATAATCATGCTTTTGTCACCAGGGCTAGATGTAACTTTGAACAGGCAGTCCTTCGTGTCGCTTTTCACTGATGGATCAGAATACCTCCCCTTAAATTAAATGTTTAGCATCTGTATACAACAAAGATCCAGTTAGACATGAGAATCATTCAATTATATAATATAATAATGGTTTGATGTAGCTAAAGATGAATTCAACTAAGTCAGCAGATTTGAAAGTTCTTTGAAATCTACCATATTCAGCTAGAATATTTCCCGTTCAACAAAAAACGAACATGAGGACATATGTAAAAGAACAACAGAATTCTCCAATTATTCTATGATAGTTATGACCGGCGCCTAAAATTCTTGTTACTCTTCCTCTTTCCACAACCGTTGGGAAAACGACCATTAATTTTACGCAATGCTTCTGCCCATACTGGGGCAGAGTTTGCCATCATACTGAAATTATATCCCTATATCAAGTATTCAGCAATGATAAGTCCTT
The DNA here is from genome assembly GCA_025667525.1 of Glebionis coronaria. NCBI lineage: Eukaryota > Viridiplantae > Streptophyta > Magnoliopsida > Asterales > Asteraceae > Glebionis > Glebionis coronaria. The sequence goes on from JANFOE010000423.1 coordinate 127,466, forward strand.
AATATAAATCAAACACAATACAATTAGAAATTTGGTATCCTGAAAGACTACTAATCAATTTGAAAAGAGGAAATAGAAAATTAGAAAATGGTAGTACCTGTATAGACTTTGGATATGTCTGGAAACCCAACATCTCATCATGATTTTGTGCACGTCATACAACTTGAAAGTTCAATTTCTCAAATCTGGCACTCGTGGTGGTAGGGTATAAGTCAACCTCAATGTAAAGAGAGTCGCTTTGTAGTGAAGATGAAGTCTAATCCTAATAATTAGAGTTTCTAAATGACCAAATCGTTCAAGATTAGTAGGACGATTTGCACCTATAATAATGAACTTAGCTTTAACAGTTCATTCATTTTCTTTTCAACAGGCATGTTTAGTTTGTGAAAGATTGAATTTTTCTTGCGAACCTTGTAATTGCAACATTAAGAGGTTTAGGATTCCATATGATAAGATAATGACAGAACGCTAATATATACAATTTAGACTTTGTGGTCATTTGCATTCCTGTTTAAACTTGGCTTCTCGGCTTTACATAGGTCAGATTAATTGACTTGACTATATGGTTCCTTCGTGTTTCATCCTTAAAAATAAGTAAAAAAAGAACTTATGGTTTTAGTATTAGCAAATCCAATTTCCATGTATGTTTCCTGATCCTGGCTTGTGGATGTCTCCGGTCATGATTTCCGATCTTGCAACATATCCAATTGGTGCAGAAGAGCAGCCTTTACCACGCCTATAATCAAAACAGTGAATAAATAGAAACCCTAAATATTGAATAAATCACGAAGAACTTACACCACATTGGTCGGGTTAACGTTTTTTTCTCCAACAATTGTTGTACTTGTGCATTCTTGATTCGGAAAAAGAGTTCACAAAATCTCTTTAGAATCTGCATGCCCCTTGACAGATTCGCATAGATCAAACCAATGTTTCAACGAACCATTGATACAAAACGTATCAATTAAGAGGCTGTGTATTTGATACATACTCAATGATACCTTCAAAACAAAGGAGTTCATTATTAGGTTGAGAAAAAGGATCGTGTATATTTTAGGGTTTATGTTTTATGGAAATTCCGATTGCTGCAAATCTGGTATTGGAATTAGAATACCAATGATAAATATTCTGGCTACCAAAAATATAATCCATAAACAAAAGCGTGTTTATATATATATATTGATTATCAAATAATAAGCAATAAAATTGTGTTGGTCTACTGGTTATGGTATACAGTCATATACACATAATGAAAAGAATAGAGGATCGAATCTTGCAAGCAATTATTTTTAAATTAACCACCGAATTTTATAAAATACCTTTCAGCTTTCACTATAAAATACGAAAATAAAAATAAAAAATTTATACAAATAATTATTAAAATCCGGAAGTTAAAAAAAATCCAAAGATTCCAAAAATAAAAATGATGACGTGGATTAAGGGATGCTTATGTGGCATATCCCTCCTCTTATATATAATGTAAAGATATATATATATATATATATATATATATATATATATATATATATATATATATATATATATATATATATATATATATATATATATATATATATATATATATATATATATATATATATATATATATATATATATATATATATATATATATATATATATATATATATATATATATATATATATATATATATATATATATATATGTATATATATATATATATATATATATATATATATATATATATATATATATATATATATATATATAATTGTTTAAAAGGGATATATTTCATAAAACGTGTAATCTAAAATAATATTATTCTTTGTTGGTAAGCTTATACTCACTTAAAACTTAAAATAATACTATTTTAGAGCATCATGACTCCGCCTACTGCAACCTCGATTATTCTACCCGTAGTAGCTCCTACTCCAGTTGTTTGTTCATCTCCACGATCGACGCAGTGTGGATGGTTGTCAGCCTCGGATTCAAAGGATGACCCAGCCATCGAAGCTGTACTCCCAGAGGACCCTTTTTCCATCTTAGCATCAGTCTCACTGGCCCCAACCTCTATGGAGGAGGACCGGGGTCCTTCCTAGCATACCATCTTCCATGCCTCCATCCTTATCATCGGGCTATTTTTCCGGGCCCGCACCCGTCTCCACTTATGAGATCGGGGAAGGCTCCGGGGTAGGACGTGTCGATTTCGTCCAGGCCCAGATCTCCGCACTGGCTGCACGCCAAGAGCGGGAGATATCCGACCTTCGCAGCCAGTTGATAGTCAGTCAACAAAGCCATGCCGTCATCTATGGTCGTATCGACACTCTTTTTCGCACTATGAGAGGAGAATCCCAGACCGCTAAAGGCGTCTAGGCAAGGACGGACGAGGCACTGAAGTGGTTATTGGAGGATAATTACCACCTCCATCAGCGCATTCAGGTCATGAAGGGTCTGCAGCATCAGACCCATCTTGCTCTTTCCGCTCAGGAGCAATCGCTATCCATTTTCTTTGATCTCGCCACTGTCCGGCATGATGGGGTTACTGGGGAGATGGCTTATCTCCGAGGGGTCTTCGATAGACTCTGGAACCAGATACTGTCTACACTCCGTATGCTCAAAGAGACCCGAACGACAGTTCGGACTTTATGGAACACCAGGAGGAATTCTGCAACCCCACCAGCTCCATCAGCACCATCAGCCCCGGCATCATCTAGTGGACCATCCAGGCAGGATTAGTATAGACGTACTAGACTTCTTGTACGTCATGATAAGCTTACGGGTTGCATCCCGGCTATCATGACATAGGGACTTTTTACTTTTATCTCTTTTTCAGCTGTTGGGTGATGTAATCCCGTACTTTATCTTTTCTTTTCTTTTGGGACATGTAACTTTGGGATATGATGTTTTAAAGATTGTGTGTATCATTACCTTAGCCTAGGCCCGACCGGCCTATGACTTAGATTGTGGGTTATTCTAGATGAATGTTAAATTTCTCATGGAAATAACATGTAATCACTTTCTTTATTATATCTGTTGTGCAATGTATTATATTATGAAATCCTGACAGGTTATCCAAATTTGTTATGAATTTTATGCATGAAATCATTCTCTTGCAAATAATATAAAAACTATACTAACGATTGAATTAATAATCTCATTTTGTGTATGATTATAGACAAATGGTGATTTCACGATCGAACCCCAATAATGCAATTGCCTCCAACACCGCTAATACCGAAGTACCTGAAGCTACTCATAATGTTACCGCTGCTCAACTCCGGGAGATGATTGGTGAAGGCATTACGGCAGCTATGGCAGCCAGAGAAGCTAATGTGAGCAATGACCCAAACCACAACATGCACAGAAACAACTTCAACAGGGGTTGTTCTTACCCCGACTTCTTGAAATTAAAACCCTCATACTACCGAGGAAAAGAAGGAGTTGTTGAAATGATGAAAAGGTTTGAAAGACTAGAGACAGTTTTCCGCATCTGCTGTTGTGCTGACGAGAATAGAGTTAAGTTTGCTACATGCACTCTACTCGAGAGCACCCTTACTTGGTGGAACTCTGTGGTCGCCACCCTTGAACAAGCCACTACTTATACTCTCACTTGGGCCAACCTCAAGGAGAGAATGACTGAGAAATACTGTCCCACGGGAGAAATGAAGAAGTTGGAAGTCGAGCTGTGGGATCTAAAGTGTAAGAACAATGATATCCTTTGGTACAACCAAAGATTTCAAGAGTTAAGCTTGATGTGCACCAGAATGTTCCCTCTAAGGAGTGACAAGATTGAGAAGTATGTCAGCGAACTCCCTAACAACATTCATGACAGTGTGCTAGCTTCACGACCCACTACCGTTGAAGGTGCTATGGAATTTGCGACTGAGCTGATCAACAAGCGAGCCCGCAATTTGTCCGAAAGGAAAATGGACAACAAGAGAAAATCTGATGAAAGCTCTCGTATCCAGCACCAGCAGCCTTCCCAAAAAACAAAACATTGGGCAAGCTGATGACACTACTCCCACAAACCGCACCAAGAACTACTCAGGGACCAAGCCTAAGTGTTCAAACTGAAACTACCATCATGTTGTAGGAGGATAATGCCAAGAATGCTACAAGTGTGGCCAACAAGGCCATTTTGCTCGCGATTGTCAAACAGATGTTGCTACCCCAGTTCGACCCAATACCAATCCCGGGAACAGCAACAAAGGCAAGTCCAACGCACGTGGGAGTGGAAGTGGGCAGCAGTGAAATCGAAACCCCACTGGTGGGAGCAATAGTGGACCAAATAAAGTTGTGGTATGTTACGAGTGTGGAACCCCTGGGCATGTGAGACCCGATTGTCCCAAGTGGGCCAACCAGAAGAAGGACAACAAGGTAACTCCTTCGCAAGTGTACATGGCCAGCAATGCCCAAGTAAATCCAGGCTCCAACAACGTACCTGGTGCGTTCTTACTAAACCAATGATATGCATCTATCTTGTTTGATACATGAGTAGACCAAAGAACTACAATTGCTAAACTTAGTAAGAAATTGGGAATCCCTCCGTTAGTTCTAGACTCCTATTATACTGTGTAATAGTCGACGGAAAAGTTATGAAGGTTAACACCATCATTCGATATTGTTCCTTAAAACTTTCCAAATAGCCCGTTTTACATCAATCAGATCCTAGAAAGTCTTGATAGCTTTGATGTCGTCATTAGCATAAATTAACTAGCAAGTATCATACAATTATCCTATATGACCCAAAAATTGGTTTGTGTACCTTGGGGAGATGAAACCTTGATTATACTGGGGAGCCATAACCCCTATATAATTAACACTAGATTTAGTGTCATTTCTAGCACCAACAAGCCAGAGAGTACTTGTTCCGGGGATACTCTATTTCCCTAACCTGTTTCTCCCCTGCCTAAACCTGAAAGACACATCCAAATCACAATGGGTGTATTTTGTAGGGTTATATCCACCACTTAGGCAACCCTAAACCTGAAAGGCACATCCAACTCACAATGGGTGTACTTTGTAGGGCTATGTCTGACATCCCTCGTAAAGAGATGTTGAATGAACCATGCTTTTGAACATTCCTCTTTCCTCTTCGGGTCCAATTAGTTCGACAATACCATCACTCACTAGACTCTAGGAGATGTGATTTCCTCTCTTTAGAAATCAGAATTTGTAGAAATTTTGAACTAGTAATAGTGAATGCATGACCCTTGTTACGGCACCCTGCAAGGAACGCACTTCTTTATTCTTGGTATCTTCTTTTATTTCCATCATTTGATGAACTTCTTTTCTGCGCCCCTCACGCTCAACCCCGCGGCGAATGAAGCAGATTCTTTGCAACTTCTTACTCAATCGCCATCAACAATAATTGTAAAACCCGCATAAAATCCCTAGAATACTAAGTACATGAAATTACGTATAAATTTAAAACTTACGATTTAATTATATACAATACGTTTTGAGAACGTTTAATATATTTATTACGTATATTATTTTAGTACGACAAATAAATACGTATATTATATTATTATTTTAGTACGACAAATTAATTTACGTATAAAAGGTAAAACCACAAAATAATAAATCACGACATTTGAATCACGCGACGCGAATAATTAACACGATTATTATTACTACGTATATTAAATTAAATACGACAAGTAATTACGTAAATAATATTTGCGTTTAACATATATAAGATAACTAAGGAAAATTTACGACACATTTTAAAACACGACTACGCGTAACATTTAGCAAGTCGCAAGAAGAAATAAAAACCAAGTAAAAGAGGGCCGTGTGTTAGGCGGCTGGTGAGGGGCTAGATGGTTGGGCCGAGGCCCAAAGTGGAGTAGCATTAACCGACTAAAAAAATGGGGACGGGAGTATATGTTTTGTTTAAGTCGACACACAACAGGAAACCCTAAAACCAAAACAAACATCACGTTCACCTCTGTCCTCCTCTTTCTGCCGTCACATTCAACACAAATAAACAAGGAAGAACGTGGCTCTCAAACCAAGAAAAGACGTGGTGATCCAAGAATGTAGGTTCGTGATTCATGTTTTGGTTTCTATAAACCCTAAACGGGAAAAATAGGTAAACCTTGATTTTTTTTCTTCTAATTAGCTATTAATTGTTCTAGAATAAAAAAAAGAAGTAAGAACATGATTAATAAACGTGGGTTTTGTCAAGATAAAGGGGTTCGGGTTTGGTTAGATGATTTGTGACTGTTTGCAAGCAAACCAAGACCATACATGGTCTCGGTGGTGTACTTATTCCACCAGCAGGGTGTGTTTTGTTATATCAGCGGCAACCCCAAACTCCCCAAGCAGGGGTTTTGTTCTAACAGTGGGAACCGAGGCCTATTGTGGGTCTCGGTGGTTAATTATACCCAAACAGGGGTGTTTGGTTGGTTAACAGTGGGTAGTAATTAGGGTTAAACAAAACAGCATGAACAAACATGGTTTCCAGGTTTCTCGGATAACACAGGAACATATATATCGGGTAGAACTGGCATTAAGATATTGGACGAAACAAAATTTTGTATCTTGGATAGAACAGAAATTAGTATATATTGGACAGCATGGAATTTTTAAGGTATTTATTCTGTTAGTGTGTTTGTTTCGTGCGACCAAAACAAGGGTGTCTCGGTAGGCTTGGGTAAGTTAAAATATGTTATTAAACATGATTGGTTTAATATTATTTACGCGTTATGGTTAAATATTTTTACGAGACTTAAATTATATTTAATTAATAGATTTTGCCTAAGTATTTTATCGCACAATTAAATTAATAAACTTGACTTATATTAATTATTTAATTATCTAGTTAACGTTAGTTTTACTAAATTATCATGTTATGATATGAATTATGATTTCAAGTAAAACCATGCACGTTAATATTAACTAATAATTATTATTATTTTAGCGTAAGTATTTATTAAGTAGAGTTTACTACACGATCATGAAATAAATATATTTTATGCTAATTAAAATATATGAACATAAAATACACTAAGCATGATACATGGGTTATAAAATAAGTCAAGAACGTTAAGGCAATACAAGAACAAGTTAAGATTACATCAAGTAATTAAAAATTATTAAGTATAAGTTAACCAAGCGAATCATACATGTCCATCTTTATTATGTAGCATTTATGGGGTGTGATCTTCTTCACGTTTTCATCCTCCACGTTATTCTTCATTTGCGTTACTGGACGTGAGGTACGGATTTTCCGTCCTTTCAGTAAGGACTTCCTTTCTTATGCATGTTTAGGATTCCCCGTCTGTAGCCAAATGTTTTTCCCCAGTATATGTTTAAGCTTCTCAGTAATCACGTTAATAACTAAATAAATTGCCAGAGCATTATATACAAGCATGACCAGTTTATGTACTAGTTACGGAGGTACCGTAACCACGGCACTAGAGGCACCGGTGTCGTGACTCACATGCAGGAGAGTGATATCCTGCATCGTCCCACTCATGTTCAGGTTGGCCATTTTCATATGTATGTTTAGTGGGGCGTATGGATGCATCCTAGGCTTATAAGTGTTACAAGTTATCAGGGTGAATGTGGTGTGTGCTCTACATCCTTCACATTGGAGCTGATCCCTCCACCCAGCACAGTATTTAGAGGTCACCCCTCTATAGCATGACGAGGTCACCCCTCCATGTATTCATGCACGTTGATATATTTCATGACCTATATGAGCTCTTTGGCAGTTAAATTACAGTTTCATAATTAAAAAGCAGACTTTCAGTATTTACATGAACATGATACTTTTTAAGAATAAACCAGTTTATTTCAAGTTACAAGTTTACTACATGTCACCAGGTTTCCCAGGACATACATTATTCTGCTGCATTTTCGTTATTATGCTTTCATTTCAGCCTTCACTTATGTTATGCTATTACATGTTACTATTATATATCCGCGCACTGAGCGTCTCGCTCCGCCGTTTTCCTCTTTTCATGTCCCCAAACGGCAGGTTCACAAGGTCAGGAGCATGGAAAGGTTATGCATAGGATGGGAGCAATTTTATGTTCTATTTTTCCTGCATTACTTTTACTTTATGCTATGTTTATGAGTTTATGTTAGGGACCGATGTTTGATTCCGGTTATCCCTTATGGTCATGTAATGTTCTAAGACATTTACCTTATGCTTTGATATTACGCCATGATTATCCTGTGATATTCCATTTATCCAAATGGGGTGTTACAATTATGGTATCATAGAGCAAGGTTTCGACCTGTAGGCTCTAAAACTTGACATGTGACTAGTGGGTAGTCACCAGGAGCTTCCTAAGCCAACGCTTGTTATTCCATGTATCGATATTTTCAGAACCTTGACGTTTTAACCATGATGTTTTCTCAGAATTGTTTTACTAATATGGAATGAACAACCGTCATCCATACTTAGTTACATGTCATTGTTTTACATGATGTTCCTTGAGAACTTTGGCTAATACGGACTGAACCACCGTAGTTCATACTTGGTCATACGTTTTCTGTTAAGGTTAGACAGTTGGTTTTCACGCATTCATTTTATTTTCATTTCATGCATTCATTCATGCATGCATCTCATTGTCGCAGGAAATTTGACTAAATAATGGTTGGTACAGGACTGGCTCTATTTAGTCACATATGCTTTTATCGAAACTTTTGATTGATTAGTGGACCGACCCATAGGCGTCCGCACTTGCCTTTTTGTTTTGTGAACCGACCCATAGGCGTTCACTCATGTACATATCATCATATTTCTTAACCAAGCATTTAAACCGTTTCATGCATTATAAACTGTTTCATGCTTTATAAAGTACTTCATGCATCTTTTATGTTTAGGTCATGTTATATTGTGTCAGACTTACCATTTATGTTACATTAAATTGCTTTGTGAAACGACTCATAGTCGTCAACATTATCGGCATAACTTTGCATGTCCCCTCATTTATTTGTTATGTTTCTTTATGTCAAGTAAGTTTTCATACTATCATGGTTAACTTGGTTTTCATGCTGATTATGTTTTATGCTCCTTCATGTTAATGTTGTCCCATGTTTCTTTATGATAGTTTCATCTTCATGATGATTATGTTTCATGCCTCTTTATGTAAATTATGTTTTCATCATGTTGATCATGCCCTCATGCTAGACAATGATGGATTTCATTTAATCCTGCTTTTATGATAGTCATGGTTGGTTTTCGTTAATCATGTTTTCATGCAAATCATCGTTGAATTTCATTTAACCACACTTCTAGTTTCTTTCTCTATGCAATCAGATTGATGTCTATGCTGGAATTGCTAGGCTATCATGATGCTCATTCCAGCTCGGTTTTTCTAACCGTTTAACCAATTACTTTCCTTTAAAATCAAGTCAGATGATCGACCCCATACCGATCATTTCATGTACGTTCCATGTGTAATCCATGTACCACGCTCCATCTGTACTCCATGTACCGTATTCCATGTGTAATTACACGTACCGTCATCCATGGTTATGTCATTTACAATACTCCAAGAATATTCGTTACTCGATTCTAAATCATCTCAGGCGTACTCCACTTGTTGATAATTTACAAGATGCTGATGCTGCTCATAGCTTTGGAATGTTACTAAATGTTGATGCTGCTGATTATTTGGAGACGCTACGAGATGCTGATGCTATTCACAACCTAGAGATCTTACAAGACGAAGACAAAGGCGTTAGAGCAAGCGATCGAACGGGAAGATGCTTCACCACCAGACGATTTCCATCCCAATTCATGTCCTTACCTTTTAGTTATATGTCACACGTCATTCAGTTATCTTTTCAGTCATAGGAGTGGGCACCGGTACCAGCCGGCAACTCAGCTAAATAATTACATGAATTATCGTCACGAGAATGACCATCATGGGACAGGCAGACAAGACAATAGTAACTACTACTGTGACAACAAGTATTCTAGCAATCACAACAGAACACCAGTTACAGACTTAACTAGAATTACAAGGGTCAGCAGTCTAGTAGATCCGCCAACTTTAGCATTTTAACCACCATTTCCATTATGATTTCTTTTCATATGTCAAGGCATCCTCCAAGACACATCCTCTCATGTTTATGTACTAAAGACACATGTCAAGACACTAGTCAAGACACATGTCACACGAATACTTCTTAGCACATGAGTCAAGACACACAATTCATGCATAACTTTTGAACCCAGCCTCAGTGATTCAAGGTACCTTCCCAAGGGTATACTTATTATGTTGTGCCGTGTACAAATCAAGCCACTAAAATTCCAGTACCATCTCTGACTTATTGTTCATAGTTGGTCACGTAGTGTTCGTTCCGTGTGAGACGAACGAAACACATTCAGTAAAATTTGCCACGTTTATTTCGTGTGCTGTCATGACACTTTTTTTCACGTTTTCATATTCGGATATTCATTTCCATCTTAGAAACCATTATATCATCCATGTATATATAGACTTTCAATTCAGGTTGATGAAAAGATCCTCATTATATTCAGGAATGTTCAGATTCCTGACACTCAGCATGGGTTTTCCACCAGGAAAATCGGTAAAAAAAATTTCTTATGTCTAACAAGCATGTCTCGCTAACATTTATGACACGACTTCTGATATTCCTATTCATTAACCAGTCGATTACTCAAGAATCTTCCCAGATATATTACCAGAAGGAACTACCAATCATACTACCATTTACAGATGTATTTGTTTTTCCAGGTATTATTATTAAGCCATCCAATCAGCTACCAGACCCCAACCACTTTCCAAGATCGAGTTACGATTAGGCTATCAACAGTTGTGAATAAAAGAGCAGGACATTTCCGTGACTGTTCTTCACACATGTTATGTTCAGTATGAATCCATGTTGGTGCCTTTTAGTTCATGAATGCCCATAAGTAATTGAGGATTTGAGAAATCAAATTTTCGCGAATTCTGGACGAGTTTATCATTCTGTTCATTGTTAACATTCAGACTTTCTTTAAGTCTATAGAAGAGCACGAAGGCCATCTTCATTATATGTTACAAGGTTTACAACAAGATAATTTCACACTGAAATTTTCCTGTACGTATGTAGTTGATCACAGTAACACGCTGAATCACATGGTTTTCACGGTAAATTTTTTTTTTACCATGACTATGCCTACGCGTAAAGGATAAAAGCCTACATCCAACTTATGTGTTTCAGAAAATCCTACGCTAAGAGATGTTTAGGTTTTACCCAAACTCTTAGCTTCCCAATTGCTATATATTCACGATCCTAACCACATTTGGTGGTGAAGTATGAAACAAGATGCAGTTACGTTCATATCTAAATGCCTGACTTTTCAGCAGGTTAAGATAGAACACTAACACGCTTATAGTCCTTTCAACCTTTAGAATTATCTGAATCGTCATTCGACAATTTAACCAATCCTACATGTCCTTCTTTCATCTGAAAGGAGTGCACATTAGCAGACTATCAGCTATTTTCCAGCCAATGATCGTACGATTACACGGCACTCTTTTAGCTATCAGATCAGATAAAGGTTTATGTTATCATTTGTTATTTGCGTTCACGTCTGTATGATTATTTCAGCTCTCAAGTTATGTCTCACGTTAGCATTCACGAATTTATCCACGTCTTTATTTTTCCCATTTGCATGATTGGCTTACACTTCCACGTTCATGACATCATTCACGTTCATGATCATATCCTATCTTATGGTTTACGTTTCACTTTTCACTATGGAAGAATTGTAGGAAGCTTGAGAGACTATACTCAAGTTTAGTATGACTTTCATCCTCAGACAGATGTTTCACGTCACATTTCACGTCTTATCTAGTATCATTGACATTACCTCCTTATTTATTGCACATTCACGATATGTTCCAATGTCATGTTTACCCTATGTTCTCATGTCACGTTCACGATATTTTGCACGTATTCTCACTCACCACACGTTCTCGCATTTATGTACCATATCTCCAAGTATCACGTTCACAATTGTTCACGTATAACGTTCACAATTGTTCACGTACTATGTCTCAATATGTATCGTACATCAATACTTTGTATGTGCTTATACCAGTAAGTATGACACTTAGTAATATATCGCTAAGGTATCTCTTCATGTTATTCCTTATCATCTTCATCCATAAGTTCGGATATGTTCTTTTCAGTCATTTCATGTTCCATATTCCTTAAGTCACGTCATGTTCTATGTTCTCTACGATCACGTCACGTTCATGTCCCTTCCGGAATGTCGTATCTCTAATTCGAGGACGAATTATTCTTTAAGAGGGGAAGAATTGTAAAACCCGCATAAAATCCCTAGAATACTACGTACATGAAATTACGTATAAATTTAAAACTTACGATTTAGTTATATAAAATATGTTTTGAGAATGTTTAATATATTTATTACGTATATTATTTTAGTACGACAAATAAATACGTATATTATATTATTATTTTAGTACGACAAATGAATTTACGTATAAAAGGTAAAACCACAAAATAATAAATCACGACATTTGAATCACGCGACGCGAATAATTAACACGATTATTATTACTACGTATATTAAATTAAATACGACAAGTAATTACGTAAATAATATTTGCGTTTAACATATATAAGATAACTAAGGAAAATTTACGACACATTTTAAAACACAACAACGCGTAACATTTAGCAAGTCGCAAGAAGAAATAAAAACCAAGTAAAAGAGGGCTGTGTGTTAGGCGGCTGGTGAGGGGCTAGATGGTTGGGCCGAGGCCCAAAGTGGAGTAGCATTAACCGACTAAAAAAAAAGGGGACGGGAGTATATGTTTTGTTTAAGTCGACACACAACAGGAAACCCTAAAACCAAAACAAACATCACGATCACCTCTGTCCTCCTCTTTCTGCCGTCACATTCAACACAAATAAACAAGGAAAAACGTGGCTCTCAAACCAAGAAAAGACGTGGTGATCCAAGAATGTAGGTTCGTGATTCATGTTTTGGTTTCTATAAACCCTAAACGGGAAAAATAGGTAAACCTTGATTTTTTTTACTTCTAATTAGCTATTAATTGTTCTAGAATAAAAAAAAAGAAGTAAGAACATGATTAATAAACGTGGGTTTTGTCAAGATAAAGGGGTTCGGGTTTGGTTAGATGATTTGTGACTGTTTGCAAGCAAACCGAGACCACACATGGTCTCGGTGGTGTACTTATTCCACCAGCAGGGTGGGTTTTGTTATATCAGCGGCAACCCCAAACTCCCCAAGCAGGGGTTTTGTTCTAACAGTGGGAACCGAGGCCTATTGTGGGTCTCGGTGGTTAATTATACCCAAACAGGGGTGTTTGGTTGGTTAACAGTGGGTAGTAATTAGGGTTAAACAAAACAACATGAACAAACATGGTTTCCAGGTTTCTCGGATAACACAGGAACATATATATCGGGTAGAACTGGCATTAAGATATTGGACGACACAAAATTTTCGATCTTGGATAGAACAGAAATTAGTATATATTGGACAGCATGGAATTTTTAAGGTATTTATTCTGTTAGTGTGTTTGTTTCGTGCGACCAAAACACGGGTGTCTCGGTAGGCTTGGGTAAGTTAAAAATATGTTATTAAACATGAATTGTTTAATATTATTTACGCGTTATGGTTAAATATTTTTACGAGACTTAAATTATATTTAATTAATTGATTTTGCCTAAGTATTTTATCGCACAATTAAATAAATAAACTTGTCTTATATTAATTATTTAATTATCTAGTTAACGTTAGTTTTATTAAATTATCATGTTATGATATGAATTATGATTTCAAGTAAAACCATGCACGTTAATATTAACTAATAATTATTATTATTTTAGCGTAAGTATTTATTAAGTAGAGTTTACTACACGATCATGAAATAAATATATTTTATGCTAATTAAAATATATGAACATAAAATACACTAAGCATGATACATGGGTTATAAAATAAGTCAAGAACGTTAAGGCAATACAAGAACAAGTTAAGATTACATCAAGTAATTAAAAATTATTAAGTATAAGTTAACCAAGTGACTCATACATGTCCATCTTTATTATGTAGCATTTATGGAGTGTGATATTCTTCACGTTTTCATCCTCCATGTTATTCTTCATTTGTGTTACTGGACGTGAGGTACGGATTTTCTGTCCTTTCAGTAAGGACTTCCTTTCTTATGCATGTTTAGGATTCCCCGTCTGCAGCCAAATGTTTTTCCCCAGTATATGTTTAAGCTTCTCAGTAATCATGTTAATAACTAAATATATTGCCAGAGCATTATATACAAGCATGACCAGTTTATGTACTAGTTACGGAGGTACCGTAACCACGGCACTAGAGGCACCGGTGTCGTGACTCACATGCAGGTGAGTGATATCCTGCATCGTCCCACTCATGTTCAGGTTGGCCATTTTCATATGTATGTTTAGTGGGGCGTATGGATGCATCCTAGGCTTATAAGTGTTACAAGTTATCAGGGTGAATGTGGTGTGTGCTCTACATCCTTCATATTGGAGCTGATCCCTCCACCCAGCACAGTATTTAGAGGTCACCCCTCTATAGCATGACGAGGTCACCCCTCCATGTATTCATGTACGTTGATATATTTCATGACCTATATGAGCTCTTTGGCAGTTAAATTACAGTTTCATAATTAAAAATCAGACTTTCAGTATTTACATTAACATGATACTTTAAGAATAAACCAGTTTATTTCAAGTTACAAGTTTACTACATGTCACCAGGTTTCCCAGGACATACATTATTCCGCTGCATTTTCGTTATTATGCTTTCATTTCAGCCTTCACTTATGTTATGCTATTACATGTTACTATTATATATCCGCGCACTGAGCGTCTCGCTCAGCCGTTTTCCTCTTTTCACGTCCCCAAACGGCAGGTACACAAGGGCAGGAGCATGGAAAGGTTATGCATAGGATGGGAGCTATTTTATGTTCTATTTTTCCTACATTACTTTTACTTTATGCTATGTTTTTGAGTTTATGTTAGGGACCGATGTTTGATTCCGGTTATCCCTTATGGTCATGTAATGTTCTAAGACATTTACCTTATGCTTTGATATTACGCCATGATTATCCTGTGATATTCCATTTATCCAAATGGGGTGTTACAATAATCTTAACCTCTCTGTTGGGTAGAAACTTTATTACTATAAACTAATGTTTGTATCCCACAAGCTTGAGGTATAATTATAAGTCTTTTCTTAAAGCTATTGATATAGGAGGGGTAATAGTTAAAATGTTTTGTTTTACCTTTAACCCCCAATTTTCATCATCGGGTGTGGAGATATAACCTGTATCTCACTCGTTAAAAGGATGCATATATATTTTACATCCCCAACCTCCACAGCGTATAAAACATGCCGGCGTGTCCTCCTCATATCAAAAACCATTTGCAATGGATTTGTCCTCCTAACCAAATCCACAACGCCAATGGTCCTCTCCCAGATCCTGGAAGGGTATGGCTGCGACCCCCGTTGGGAAGCCCGCACCTACTCATCCATAGTATCAGTCTCCTTTACTGCTCAATCGGATGTATAGTGCGATCCAGATAAAGATCTCTTTGCATTCCTTTCCTACCCATCCATGGCGGCAGTCTCCTTTACTGCTCAATCGGATGTATAGTGCGATCCAGATAAAGATCTTTTTGCATTCCTTTCCTATCCATCGATAGCAGCAGTCTCCTTTACTGCTCAATCGGATGTATAGTGCGATCCAGATAAAGATCTCTTTGCGTCGCTTCATGTCCATCCATAGCAGCAGTCTTTTTTACTGCTCGATCGGATAAATAGTGTAACCTAGATAAAAATCGTTTTGCATTCTCTTATGTTCACCCGTAATAACAGAAGCTTTCATTAATGCCCAATCGGACGTATAAGAGTAACTTAGGTATAGACCACTTCGTGTTCATGCTGCCATCCGTACCTGAGAGAGAAACTGAAACGAATCATATACTTAGAACACCTTTCACTTTAAAGATAACTATGTTTTTAGTAGCTTTGAGGACAAAGCTAAAATAACGGGGTAGTGCTGTAAACTCCATGATTTTACCATGATTGAATATAATAAATTTCCACTTAATAACCCTAGAACACTCAATCATGTGTTATATCTTCTATAAGTTGTGTGTGAACTTGTTCATTATATACTTATACCTTTACACTTACATTGGTTGTTAATAAGCTACATAGCTTAAACCTTGTACTTAAAAACTAGGGATAACAAGTAGCAAGATGTATACTTAATTAGGAATATCCAACACTTAATAAAAATTTGAAATATACTACAATTAGTTATTGTAGCCATGCTATGTGTGTAAGTGGACTAGGAGTTTACTTAAACTCTTGGACTAGCCCAAGAATAGATGCTATTGTGTGTAATCCCAACATAAGCCCAAGCCAAGGGCCCATTGCCCCTTTTTGGTTAGCTTAACACGGCACCCCACCTAAGGTGGAAGAAGAAGAGACGCATGGGGAACATAATGGCATACACTTGGAAATAATACTCTTACCAAGGCAAGTCATGCCTTTTGCCCTCCTCTCTCTCTCTCTCTCTCCCTCTCTCTCTCTCTCTCTCTCTCTCCTTTTAGCCAAAAATCACACACATACTCACACATTCTCTTAGACAATCCAATCTTGTTTCTCTCATCCTCTTCTCTCTCAATCATACGGCTTAAAGCCATAAACATCCAAAAACCAAGTATTAAATCCACCAAGATCCTTGTCTCATCTTTACTACAAATCATTAGTAGTATCACTCCTTTTGGAATCACAATAAACAAGCCCTAGCCAAAATCATCAAGCCCATGGCTTGGTTTGTATTAGGGTTTTCTTCATCATCTTGAGTAGATCTCAAACCTTCTTGTTCATCTAGATCATTCTTGGTATTTTTAAGTAAGAAAGGTATACACTACATGTTCTTTCATTTCTTCATGCATGCATCATCATACATCTATAAACACAAGTAAATAACATTTTAAAACCAAGATTTGATGAAGCCATGACCATTATAGGTCACGACATATTTATAAAAATCATATACATGATTAAAAATATTTTAATAAGAAACCTATGGCTTGTATTCTATGTCTTAAACTTGATTTGAAAACCATATGAAACATTTTATGAATCTAAACATTGCATGAGTTACAAATCTTGTTTTATGGGACTTTGGCTAACTAATGACCATAGATCTCATGAAATGAACTTGTGTAACTTAAAGATCATGAAAACCATGACCTTAAAGGTCACGGCTAAAATAGTAATGACCATATGATTTGTCTACCAAGTTTTGAATAGTGGAATATGAAATGATACATGTTAAATGGAATATTAAAAATCACAAAATATAAATTATGTCTATAAATGTAGTAGTGGGTTACATATGACCTAAAATGGATTAAATGTACATGCATGCTATTATGAACCATAGATCTAATGATAAAGATTAACTTGAGTATGTTAAACATAAAACAAGCTTATAAAATCTTATGGGAACCTTGGGAAGAGACAATATAGCCGTGGGCTATATGTAGTCTCCTTGGTATAATAGTAACCTTGGAAACATGCATGACATCTAGATAATCATGATTGTATTTTTGTAAATATTTACAAGACTTAAATTAGCTAAAGTGTTCATCTTGGAAATACCAAGATTTAGAAATATAGCTGTGGGCTATATATGTGTGTACACGGATCTATGATTGATTTTAGGCTAGACATAGTTTAGATCTCATTTTGAACTTGTGACTCGTTTTCTTGATTTGTGCATAGCTAGATCTATTTTTGTAACACATATAAATTATATGCAACCTTAAAATGAGACTTCACTTATCTTATAAAATATAACTAATTATAGCCGTGAGATATAAGATCCTATTAGGGCTTATGACTTACTTGCAACCTTATAACACACCTAGATCTAATTTGGTACACCACATAAAACAAATTATAAATTTTATTCTTCTATTTAGATTTAAAACTAAATATGAATAAGCTAATAATAAGCTTATAAGAATATACTAAGTTAAAACTTACATAAAAAATGTGAAGTAGTGTTAATGGACTAGTTAAGCCTATGAAATGCTAATTCAAAACATAAGGGACCCAATAAGCCCATTTGATAAATCTTAGTAACTTAATGGACTTAAAATTTCACTTAGGCCCATTTAACTAATTAAAGGACTTAAAAATGTATTTAAGCCCAATAAATGATTTAAAGGCCCATTTAAATAAATTAGTAGACTTGAGATATATTTAAGCCCATTAAATAGCCCATTAGATGTTTAGCCTATTTAACGAGCCCATATACTATTTTGAATGTTAAATAAAAGTTTTTATAATAAAATATAACTTATAAAAACTTTTTGGATTAAAATGACAATTTATGAAACTTAAGGACTAAAATCGTAACTTATGAAACTTGTTTTGATAAACTAGTAAACACAAGGACTGAAAATGTAAATATCCAAAAGTCTAGGGTTTAATAAATTCTTTCCGTGGCAAAATAAACCCCAGGGACTGATACAAGGCTTTTACCTAGTAAGAAAATTAAGTTCGTTGTGTGTTGGTCTAATCGAATTGATCTTAGTTCTCTATGTGACTTCGTTTTATTTTGGTGGAAACAAAGTTGTGTCGTTGTAGTTTTAAAAATAAAAGGTGCAAAACAATTAAAGTAAAAGTGCTCTTAAAGTAAATCTAAGTCTAATTAACGTAAAGTGCAAGTATTTAAAAGCGAGGCTGAAATTAAAGGGCACTAAAGTAAAATGACGTAAACTTAAATCTATCTAAGGCAAACTTAAAGTGCGACTAAAACTAAGGCAAATAATCTTAAAGTGCAATTAAGTAAAAGGCAGGAAAAATAAAGCTTGAAAATAAAAACCAAAGATAAAGGCTAATAAGAACCTGAATTCAGCTCATTTGGAATAAACCTTCGTTTGGAATAATCACTCGTCCTAAATGTCACCTTTGGTTGAAATGATTCTTCTTCACTTGGAATATTACCAAAATCCTTGATCCGGAACAAGTTGGTCTGAATATGTCACTTATCCAAAACAATGCTTCATTCGGAACTTACTGATTCGGAACTTGTAAAATCTGCCTTGATTCGGAAGTATTAGGTCACCCCTTGATTCGGAAGTTTCCGAATGAAGCTCCTTGATTCGGAAGTTTAGAACTTCCGAATGAACCTTTCTTGAGTTGGAAGATGACCCTTGATCCGGAACTTTGAGAAGTTCCGAATGAATCCTTGACTCGGAAGTTTATGACTTCCGAATGAAAAGCCTTGATTCGGAACTTGGTCCTTGATTCGGAACTTTGAGTTGATTCGGAACTTTTGAGAAGTTCCGAATGAAACCCTTGGTTCGGAACTTTGGAGTTCCGAATGAATTCCTTTGGTTCGGAAGTTTTCACTTCGTCCGGAACTTTGGAAGTTCCGGATGAACAAGCTTGGTTTGGAACTTTTTGAGAAGTTCCGGATGAAACCTTGATTCGGAACTTTGGGAGTTCCGAATGAGCTCTTCCCTCCTTCTTGGTTCGGAACTCTTCCTGGAAAGATCAGAAACAAGCAAACACTCCCGAAGAACAAGGAGAACAGTAATAGCAGATATAAACAAAAATCAATCAAATAAACACAAACGATCTAAACTAAACAGTAACAAGATCAATAGATAACATAAACAAACAATATAAAACATGAAATCAAACAACTTTAACCAAAATAATCAAACACCACTTGGATCAAAATAAAAGCATGAACATGAACATAACATAAACACATGAATCAAAGAATAAGAAAGGTAGATAAGAGATTGACAAGATAAAATAAAGATTTGACAAGAATTAAAATGAAAACTTACTTGGAATTAAATGGTAATTAAGGTGCATAACATGAATTTAAATTGACAAGAAAAGTAAATGACAAGTATTTAAATGGTGGAAGGTCTAATTGTCACCATTAGCCAACAAGAGTGAAAAATGACTAATCTAATCTATTTATAGGGGAGGATTAAGGAAGCTTCCTCCCCTCCTTCCTTTCTTGTTAATTGCAAGATTAAGTCCCTTCTTTTATTAATCTTCATTAATTGCGTCATTAGTCCTTTTCTTCTAATCTTCTTTAAACTTGGACTTAAGGGACTTTTGGCTTCGGGATTTCTTCGAACTCGTCTTTGAATTCTTCAATAAAATAGACTTGAATTCTTCGGCTTTTGATAAACTTCCGTCTTTTGACTTTTTCTTCGATAAATCTTCAGAATTGGTCGTGGACTTCCGTTCTTTTTGCACTCTTGAGTTCTTGACTTCGTCTTTCATCCTTTTCTTCAATAAAAGTCCGTAAATGCCCGTGAATGTCCGTGTTTTCTCCACTTTCCACCTTTTCATCCTAAATCACAACAAAAACACAAACCACGCATAATTCCGACATAAAAGACATAAAATACACGTTTTTGTCCGGTTATTATTGTAGTTAAGTGGTAGAAAAGATGGGTGTTTACACACCTATCAAATCCCCTACACTTGACCATTGCAATGTCCTCATGCAATGCATTAGTTACAAATCAAGATTACACTTTTCATCATAATTAATCCACGTTGGCCTTTATTTAGGAGATAGAAAATTAAAGACATACAAAATAAAGAAATCAAAAGCATACCTTGGGTTTTGGAAATGTCATGAATAATCATCATCCTCAAGTTTTCACTTTCTCCAAACCAAGCTTAAAAACGAGATCATTGTTATTATAAGTTAGTGAACTAACACGAACTCATGTGGGTCAATTACTCACTTAAACTCCCTTATTCCTAGGTGTATCTCTTATATTTTATTGTTGTCTTGAATGATCACGAAGATGCATTGTTTGACTTATTTAGATAGTTATTTAGTCCGAAAATAAAGTAAACGATTTAATCAATAGTTAGCTAAAGGACCAAATCTTTTAAAACTGCTTCTCGGGACCTCATAAAGTTCATATCTTAGCATAACTCGCTTCGTGATTTGAGACCTTTCTCGGACCGATATTTGGCAGCGACTTCATACTTCAAACCTGAGAGACGTTCATGAAATAATGGTCTTCTCTTCATAATGGAATTTCTTCACTTGAAGTTTTGAGAGATTCATACTTGGACCACGACTTCTTCATTTTTCTCCAATCTTTATTTTGGACTTTGATATACAACGATCCGCCTCCTTTTATGACTTGGATCTATTTATCCTCATACCTTGTTAGGGTCTTTTCGGATACACTTCTCCATGACTTTTGGGGAGTTTGCTTTACGTCGTGTGTCTCGATCCTTCATATTGATTTTCGATAAATGATTCTTCACATCACTTTGGATATTTTAGCAACAAAATATAGCCCTCATGCCTTGTTAGGGCCTTTTCGGACTCGCCAATCTTCGCGTCCCGCTTCAATAAGTTATGCCTTGGCTATGAACTCTAATCCATACCGAGCAACTTTTAAACGATCTGGGGCTAGAAGCTAAGTAACCTTTCAAATCGTACAACCTTATTTATTAGCAGATAAGTTTATTAGCAAGCGATGGGAGAATAGGCTTATAATTAACTCACATAAATTCACGAAAGAATACCGGACTTATAATTCGCTCTATCATCTCTCGTTCTCCACAGTTTAAAATCTCAAGTAATGAGACTCGTGGATGCTTAGCCTATTAAATCAAAGTTTTGGGTTTTCGAGTCGCCTATAGGATCTTGCAAATTCTTAGACTTTTTCAAGTTTTAGAAATCGCATTTTAAAGTTCCCTTGATAAACGACTCTCTAGGATCAATTATAGGAACTTGCGAAAAGTTCTTGTTCTTAACCCGTGAGAGTTAAGACTTTCGCGTTTTATAGCTCCCTATATAAAAGTCTAGCAAAACTTGACTTAAACGCGTTAAGGATACTAGCTAGAGTAAACTCGGATTGAGTCAAAAGATTCACAACGTTTGAAAATTAAAACCACTTATTAACATTTATTCTAATAAGGAAAGAAAAATAACTATACAAAGGTAAAAACTAATAGGCCAAAATAGATCAAAAATTTTGAAAAATGTCGAAAAATTGATTTTCCGGTTAAAATGAGGACAAATACAAGGAAAAGACCACTTAACTTCGATAGAAGTCCCCCCTACACTTAAGATAAACATTGTCCTCAATGTTTAAGCATGTGGGAGTAAACTCCCCTACACTTAGGACATTGTGCGCGTTGTTTAAATCTCTCTAAGGAAAAGACAACTAAAGAGATTCCTATTTTAATATTGAGAAAATATAAAATAGTGAATCGAAAAGAGTTTAGGATAGAACCGGGAAGAAGTAGAACATGGAATCACGGGTCGTCAAGAATCATCAAGAGTGGATCATTGAAGCTCGAATCCCTGATTAAGAAGTGAGGAGAGGAAATAGCAATCCAAAGGGTCCCCCCTACACTTATGGTAAAGAAAGCTAAAAGATAGATGCATGGGTTGCCTCCCAAGAAGCGCTTGGTTTTTGTTAACCGAGTCGTGAGCCTGACTCGACCTTGATCATCAACGGAAGTAGCATGAAACATATCCACCAGGATCAAAGACATAGTTTTCATCCATCAATAAGCAAGAGATTAAGGCGAACAAGGCAAGCCAAAGAAGAGTAGGCAAGGTTCCCTTAAGCAGTGATGGAGCACAGTAGAAGCAAGGATGAAGTGGTGCAAGCATGTCTTCAATGGGTCCAAAGATTTTTCCTTTTATTTCATCAGGTGGATACTGAGATGGCTTAAAGATTTCAATACCGGGGTCGAACACCTTTTCCTTTAAGGGAAAATAGCACTCAGGCTCAGCCGAGTGTGAAGAAGATCCGCAAAGAAGCACAACCTCGTCCTCAGAAGGGGGACAAAGAGGTGTCAAATCATAAGTGCAACAGATTTCGGTGTCGACCGGTTTCTTCTCCTTGGACAGAATGCTCTTCAAATCCAAAGTAGGATCAAGACGATAATCTTCAAAGTCCAAAGGAGGAGCATCACTCTCATGAGGGAAGTATGTGTTGAGAAATTCAGAGAAATCTTCCTCAAATGAATAATCGTCCAAAGTAGGATCGAGTGATGGTGGAGGATCTTCATCATGTGAAGAATCGCTCGATAGAGTATCAGCCTCCTCGAAATCATCGAAAGTGGGCAGCTCGGGATACTCAGAAGTACAGTCAAAATCATCCGAGTCTGAGCTAGAATCATCTTGATCATAAGCATCAAAGACCGGTGGTGAATCATAAATGGGAGAAGCGTCCAAAGTAGAGTGAGAATCATCCACATCATCATTAAAAAGTGGATTATCAGTGGAAGACTCGAATAGAGGATTGTCATAGACGGTAAAGTCATCGAGCACATTGATCATATTCACTGATTCTCGGCCTCCAAAGGATTTGCCTGTAAGCTTCCCCATTTTAAAAACTTTAGAATCATCCCCGACTCGTAAGATTAACTCACCTTCGGCCACATCTACTAAAGCTCGTCCGGTTCTCAAAAATGGCCGACCAAGTATTAAAGGAATACGAGGGTCCATTTCATAATCAACTACGACAAAATCGACCGGGAAAGTAAATGTGCCAACTTTGATGAACACGTCTTCGGCTATACCAACGGGATAAGCGAGAGTGTGATTTGCAAGTTCGAGAGTCATCTTTGTTGGAATGAGGTCGGGCAATGATAGTGTTTTCCAAACACTGAGTGGCATAAGATTAATACTAGCCCCGAGATCAGCAAGGGCAGTAAATTCTTCAGTTTTGTTGAACACGCAAGGCAACACAAAACGACCGGGATCTCCAAGCTTTTCCGGAAGTTCTCTAAGAAGGACTGCAGAGCAGTTTTCATTTAAGCGTGTGTTGGCGAGTTCAATCAGCTTCTCCTTCTTGCTAAGCAATTCCTTGAATGCTTTGACAAATTTCGGCATGTGGCAAAGTGCTTCAACAAGGCTAATGTTGATGGTCATTTTAGATAGCATATCCACATATTTCGATACTTGACAATCATTCTTGGTTAGCTCGTTGGTCTTGCCTATGCGAGAAGGGTATGGAATTCTAGGTTGATAGGGGTTAGGTGAAGGTGTAGTCGGTGAAGGTTGTGATGTTGAAGGGTCCTTCCGAGATACATCGTCATGGCGAGGCGGAGACGGTAATGGTGTACTATCACTAAGTGTAAGAGGAGTAGGGATATATGGTGGTGGAGGAGGTGTAGATGATGGTGGTGAGTCAGGTGGATTGACAATGGTAATTCCACTACGCGTAGTTATAGCACTCATATTAGCTCGCGGGTTAGTGACGGTGTTTGAAGGTAGAGAACCCGAAGAAGAAGAAGGTTGAGCTTCGGGCAAGAAACTAGCCAACAGATTCTTTAATTCAGTTGTTTGAGTAATGAAGGAGGATTGAAGATTTTCACGAACCTCGGTTCTGATGTCATTACCTTGCTTCAATATATCTCCTTTCAAATTGATTATTTGGCTCTGTAGATTCTTGATTTGCTCACCTTGAGTTCTCATGATGGTGTCAACATCGGGATTAATGGGTGGGTGTTGTTGGGTGGGTGGTGGATAAGGGTTAGAAGCACGAGGTGAGATTTGGTTGCTTCTATTGTAGTTGTTGGCGGGATTTTGGTTTTGAGGAGAAAAACCGGGTGAAAGGTAATTGTTGGAACGGTAGCTCAGCAGGTTTCTATCCCCTTGTTGTCTAGCTTGGTAATTTTCCGGTGAATAATTACCGTAAGCTGCATACACATTTTCCGGATTTCCTTGTGTCGAAGGACAATCGGTGTATGAGTGAGGACCGCCACATGTTTCACAAGGATTAGCAACCGCTTTAACTTGTTGTTGTTGTTGGTTTGAAGCGAGAAGCGTAATACTTTTGCTCATTTCGGCCATCATGCGGGTGAGTTCGGTCATCTCAGGGTTTGCTGAGGTTGAGGAAACATTGACTCTCGGGTTGTTCCTAGAAGAAGCAGAGGAATCCCAGTTCTTGTGGTGAGTAGTCATGTTCTCAATTAACTCTCTACACTCCTCGGGTCTCCTTTTCATGAATGTGCCACCGGCGGCTGCATTAATCGTATCACGATCTCAAAAAGTCAATCCGTTGTAGAAAGTATCGATTAATGTCACAGGGAGCATGTTGTCGTTTGGACAACGGTCGATCAAGACATTATATATCTCCCAAGCGTCAAAAAGAGATTCATCAGGGTCTTGCATGAAACCGCTGATCTGGTTGCGAAGACTTGTGACCATGGATGGTGGAAAGTAGCGCGATAGAAAGCGTTGAGTCATGTCATCCCAAGTGTGAATAGAATTCTTCGGGAGACGATCAAACCATTTCTCGGCATGATGCGATAAAGTATGTGGGAAGAGTTGTAGGCGGAGTACATCCATTGTGGCCCCAGGCAACTTCATGCTTTGGGTGATTGTAATGAACTTGTCGAGGTGTTTGTTGGCATCATCATCAGGCAATCCTCTAAATGGGTTTGTTTGGACTTGCTGAATCATGTGGTGCTTCAACGAAAACTCAGGAGCGTTGCTTTGCATCGGCGCAATCGGTCCTCCTCGTCCAAACATTGTTGGTTGACAAAGTTCCTCCATGGTCCGAAGATCGGGCTGTGGAAGAGCATTGTTGTTATTATTATTATTTAGGTTCGGTGGAATGTTGTTGTTGTTAACACCTGCCATATCTAAATCTTCTTGAGGCTCGGGCTCTTGATAATTAGAAGATCTAGTACGCATATACCTGAAAATGCAAAAGAAAACAAAACCAAACACAAAGACAATATATATACACAATAAAGATAAAATCTTTTTAGATTTTTGAAATTTTTAATTTTTATGGTTTTTTATCAATTTTTAATTTTTATGAGTTTTTGGAATTTTTTATGCAAGAAAAGTAACGTTCACAAGTGAACGGATCCCAAAAAGCAACGTGTATCTCACAGAAAACTATTGATCTTAACGAAAAGAGCCGGCAGCGGCGCCATTTGATACAAGGCTTTTACCTAGTAAGAAAATTAGGTTCGTTGTGTGTTGGTCTAATCGAATTGATCTTAGTTCTCTATGTGACTTCGTTTTATTTTGGTGGAAACAAAGTTGTGTCGTTGTAGTTTTAAAAATAAAAGGTGCAAAACAATTAAAGTAAAAGTGCTCTTAAAGTAAATCTAAGTCTAATTAACGTAAAGTGCAAGTATTTAAAAGCGAGGCTGAAATTAAAGGGCACTAAAGTAAAATGACGTAAACTTAAATCTATCTAAGGCAAACTTAAAGTGAGACTAAAACTAAGGCAAATAATCTTAAAGTGCAATTAAGTAAAAGGCAGGAAAAATAAAGCTTGAAAATAAAAACCAAAGACAAAGGCTAATAAGAACCTGAATTCAGCTCATTTGGAATAAACCTTCGTTTGGAATAATCACTCGTCCTAAATGTCACCTTTGGTTGAAATGATTCTTCTTCACTTGGAATATTACCAAAATCCTTGATCCGGAACAAGTTGGTCTGAATATGTCACTTATCTAAAACAATGCTTCGTTCGGAACTTACTGATTCGGAACTTGTAAAATCTGCCTTGATTCGGAAGTATTAGGTCACCCCTTGATTCGGAAGTTTCCGAATGAAGCTCCTTGATTCGGAAGTTTAGAACTTCCGAATGAACCTTTCTTGAGTTGGAAGATGACCCTTGATCCGGAACTTTGAGAAGTTCCGAATGAATCCTTGACTCGGAAGTTTATGACTTCCGAATGAAAAGCCTTGATTCGGAACTTGGTCCTTGATTCGGAACTTTGAGTTGATTCGGAACTTTTGAGAAGTTCCGAATGAAACCCTTGGTTCGGAACTTTGGAGTTCCGAATGAATTCCTTTGGTTCGGAAGTTTTCACTTCGTCCGGAACTTTGGAAGTTCCGGATGAACAAGCTTGGTTTGGAACTTTTTGAGAAGTTCCGGATGAAACCTTGATTCGGAACTTTGGGAGTTCCGAATGAGCTCTTCCCTCCTTCTTGGTTCAGAACTCTTCCTGGAAAGATCAGAAACAAGCAAACACTCCCGAAGAACAAGGAGAACAGTAATAGCAGATATAACCAAAAATCAATCAAATAAACACAAACGATCTAAACTAAACAGTAACGAGATCAATAGATAACATAAACAAACAATTTAAAACATGAAATCAAACAACTTTAACCAAAATAATCAAACACCACTTGGATCAAAATAAAAGCATGAACATGAACATAACATAAACACATGAATCAAAGAATAAGAAAGGTAGATAAGAGATTGACAAGATAAAATAAAGATTTGACAAGAATTAAAATGAAAACTTACTTGGAATTAAATGGTAATTAAGGTGCATAACATGAATTTAAATTGACAAGAAAAGTAAATGACAAGTATTTAAATGGTGGAAGGTCTAATTGTCACCATTAGCCAACAAGAGTGAAAAATGACTAATCTAATCTATTTATAGGGGAGGATTAAGGAAGCTTCCTCCCCTCCTTCCTTTCTTGTTAATTGCAAGATTAAGTCCCTTCTTTTATTAATCTTCATTAATTACGTCATTAGTCCTTTTCTTCTAATCTTCTTTAAACTTGGACTTAAGGGACTTTTGGCTTCGGGATTTCTTCGAACTCGTCTTTGAATTCTTCAATAAAATAGACTTGAATTCTTCGGCTTTTGATAAACTTCCGTCTTTTGACTTTTTCTTCGATAAATCTTCAGAATTGGTCATGGACTTCCGTTCTTTTTGCACTCTTGACTTCTTGACTTCGTCTTTCATCCTTTTCTTCAATAAAAGTCCGTAAATGCCCGTGAATGTCCGTGTTTTCTCCACTTTCCACCTTTTCATCCTAAATCACAACAAAAACACAAACCACGCATAATTCCGACATAAAAGACATAAAATACACGTTTTGGTCCGGTTATTATTGTAGTTAAGTGGTAGAAAAGATGGGTGTTTACACACCTATCAGAGACCATTTTGGAAAGTTTCTAAAAGTTATTTTGTTATTTTATAACCCTAAGGACTATTCTTGTAATTTGTCGAAACTTAAAGAAGCCCTAGGGGCTGTTTTTATAATTTTAGTAAAGTTACAAAACCTAGATATAACTAGGGGGACTAAATATGCCATAAGCCGAAACTTTAACAAGCCCTAGGTACTAAATATGTAAAATCTGAAAGTTATACTTGTTTAAAATAAAGAGGGACTAGTTTTGCCATATTCCAAAACATTAACAAGCCCTAACCCTAAAATCTATTTTAATTATAATAAAACATAATTAAAATACTTAGACCATAAGAATTAAGGTATAAATTCTAAAGTTTAAATTATTTTATAAATGTTAAAATAATTTATGGAAACTTTAAAGTTAAATAAAATATTATATTTTACTTTTCAAAGTAAAATATTTATATTTACTTTAGGAAACAATTATATAAACAATTATGAATATTTATTACTCATACATAAACTCATATACTTTTAGAAAATAAAAACAATATGAACGTTGAACAAATTGAATGCTAATATGTAAGTAAAACACCTTACGTTTACTTAAAATAAGAAACTTAATAATAAGTTTAAACGGATGATTATAATACATGAACTACGAACGTGAACTATATTAAGTATAATTTTTAGATTTACTTAATAATGAAACTTAGTAGTAGATGAGTGATTATAATACTTGAACGGAGAACGTAAACTAATATTTTAAGTAGAACATTTTATGTCTACTTAAATAAGAAACTTAATTGTAGGTTGAATGAATATTATAAATAACATGTATGCTAACTGATATTAATAGTTAAACATTTTATGTTTACTTAGAAATTAACTTATATAAATGAGTCTAAATGAATATTGTTGATACTTGAACTACGATTATTTAGATAAATACCATAGCATAAATGAACTGACTAAAATCTGTATAAGCATACACATATGTTCTTTGTATTATCTATTAAGATTGTACTATCTGATTAGGCATGACTTTTGGCGTGAGCTTTATTTGGATATTCGTATTAAACAGCTATTGCCTACTCCCAGGTGTGTTTACAACCCCGTATAAACTTTTGATAAAACTTTCCCTTTTGGGAAAGAAAATATGCAAACACTTAATGGACATAACAAGATTGTATAACTTGACTATGATTGATTATTATTGGAACTATTAAATTGTTGTAAATCGCTCGAATGTTATAAATAGATCTATTAGGGATTGACCATCCCCGTCTGGGTGAGTCATGCTCATTGTGCCTTGGCCGGGACAACAGACGTATACCATGTTGGAACTGGAATGGGTGTCTTGTTGTAAGACACTACGTCCTAATCTTTTGAGGACTATGGAAGGTTAAGCTTCAGTTTCTAATAATAAAACAATGTAATCTACATTTTAGTAAGAATGCTTTGTGCATTGTTACTTCTATGATTAATGTATGTCCAAACTAATTAATTGTTAAAACCTGTAAATTCATCAACTTTATGTTGACCCCCATTAGTATGTTTTGCATAGGAATATGAAGTTAGTACGTGGTGTGTGCATGGTCTCTAGCATCTTAGTAATCTGCATTGTAGGACTCGTCAGGGGTTCTATTTGGGAAACACAAACAATCACTTTTCATCATGTTTAAGACAATTTTTATTTATTTGTTTAATAAACATGTAATCCGATTTGACTAACTCTTTATCTTATGATCTATGGACTATATGCTATAGATCCACCCTAGTGACATCTCCGTGGATATTTCAGCGTATTTTGACCCTACCCGGGGTGTCACATAACCAATGCATACCGACTCATCCATTGAACATATAACGTGTAACCAATGCATACCGACTCATCCATTGAACATCTAACATGTAACCAATATATACCGACTCATCCATTAAACATATAACGTGTAACCAATGGATACCGACTCATCCATTGAACATCTAACGTGTAACCAATGCATACCGACTCATCCGTTGAACATCTAACGTGTAACCAATGCATACCAACTCATCCATTGAACATATAACGTGCAACCAATGTATACCGACTCATCCATTGAACGTCTAACATGTAACCAATGCATACCAACTCATCCATTGAACATCTAGCGTGTAACCAATGAATACCGACTCATCAATTGAACATATAACGTGTAACAAATGCATACCGACTCATACATTGAACATCTAACGTGTAACCAATGCATACCGACTCATCCATTGAACATCTAACGTGTAACGAATTCATACCGACTCAGCCATTGAACATCTAACGTGTATCCAATGCATACCAACTCATCCATTGAACATATAACGTGTAACCAATGCATACCAACTCATCCATTGAACACCTAACGTGTAACCAATGCATACCGACTCATCCATTGAACATCTAACGTTTAACCAATGCATACTGACTCATACATTGAACATATAACGTGTAACCAATGCATACCGACTCATCCATTGGACATCTAACTTGTAACCATTGCATACCGACTCATCGATTGAACATCTAACGTCTAACCAATGCATACCGACTCATCCATTGAACTTCTAACGTGTAACCAATGCATACCGATACATCCATTGAACAAATAACGTGTAACCAATGCATACCGACATATCCAATGAACATATAATGTGTAACCAATGCATACCGACCCATCCATTGAACATATAACGTGTAACCAATGCATACCGACTCATCCATTGAACATCTATGTTAGCCTCAAAATATTGAGTCAAACAAGAATGTTTGGTCATAGGTTTATATTGTAATATTTATTAGAACATTGTAATAGTTAGTTAAAATAGTCGTGACATTACGGGCTTGATGGTTAGCTTAAAAGGCCTCTTTCAAGGTACTAAGCATTTATTCAAGCCCGTCCCAAAACAATATAGTCCATTAGAGAGCCCGCATGTGGGTGGACTATATAAGCACCCTATTAGCATGTTAGGATGGTGGATGATCTCATAATTATTAATCTAATTTTCACAAGTTAATCATCTCCTTCTCTCTGCTTTCTCTCACTACTTTCTCTCTCTAAAATTCATATCTTTTCCATCTCATTTCTTTAATCTATCATCATATTATTAGTGACAACAATTGGTATCAATCTCCATGGGGTAGATTCGTGTTTAGTTTGTGGTTATCATTTTTGATTTCGTCCACACGTCAACAAAGTGGACAAACTGCTAAAACATGATGAAAGTCCTCCAAGGTATGATCGACGTCATCCAACACATGTTGAGGGTTCTGCTCAGTATGATCGACAAACTACTAAGTATGATGCTCAGAGGATTGCTACTGCTGCTGGGAATAGGGAAACTGTTGGTACTCAAGTGGTACAACAAAGTGGGATTTAGTGGTTTAATTTTCAAGGCTATTGGCATATGGCAAAGGAATGTAGGAAGCCGAAACGGGTTAGAGACTCTGGCTATCATAAGGAAAAGATGATACTTTGCAAGAAGATGGAAGCTGGGGTTAAACTGTCGCCTGAGGAAGGAGCAATGCTTGATGATACTGATGATGAAACCTCTGATCAAGAACTTGAAGTACATTACTCGTACATGGCAAATGTTGAATAAATTCTCAACGTCACTGATGATGACAATGGTCCTATCTTTGACACTAAGCTAATCGATAAGGTACACACTGAAGAGGACTATAATGTGTTTTGTAATATTCATCAGCATTCTGAGCTACCTAAAGCCATTAATGACACATGTATGATGCAGACGGTTGATAGCAATACCACACCCGATTCATCAGACATGTGCAATAATGAGTCTGAGGATGATCAACATGCAAATGAGTATGATGATGACGAGGAGCGTATTGCGCTTGCTAACTTAATTGCTTCTTTACAAAAAGATTTCAAAGAAACTAGAAAGAGGCAAAAGAAATTAAAGAAGGCAAACGCTACGCAAACTAAAAATTTTGAAGAATGCAAAGCTGCTCTAATTAAATCTAGTGAGACCATTGATAGCTATAGAGCTCAGCTTCTTCAAAAGAAAAATGAGGTTGAGGGATACAAAGGGTGTTTAATTAATGTTAAAAAGGACGATTTTCAAGAGAAATATAACGAAACTGTTAAGCATCTTGAACAAGAGAAACATAATTATAACACCTCTTTGAGTACTGAACGTCACAAAACGTATCTTGCTACCACTAAAGTTAATGAGCTAACTCAAGTAAATGGTTTTCTTCAAGAGGATAAAACTAAACTTGTTAATGAAAAGAAAGCAGTGGTTGAAAAAATGGAACAAGATTTCAAAACTAAATAAGCGAATGACATCGACAAAATGGTGGAACTTGAAACTCAACTTGATTTTTACAAGGAAATTGTTTACAAAACTAATCAATCAATTCAAACCATGAGAATGTTGGCACCTCGTTCGTTCTTCAAGGATAGACCTAGTTTTGCAAATCCTAAGTACCTTGAGCAAGCTCAAATGGCGAATCAGCACTTATATCTTGATGAGTCCCAATGGACCGATCTTGATTGTCTTGTTGTTAGGCCTGATAGTGAAGAGACAAAGGATTTAGAAGAACAGAGTAGACCAAAAGTTAATAAAGAATTTGTTAAACCATATAATTATGCTTATGAAAACAGTCTTTATGGTCTTTTCACACCACAAACACAGAAAACTCATGAGCAAATATTTTTCAAATGTGAACAAATAAGAATTAAATGGAGACAAGCTTTTGCCACTAAGAAAACTAATGTTTCAAAATATATTGAATACTTGCCATTTAAAGCTTCTTTAAGCAAGAGTAAACAAGGACTTAGTATTCTCAAGAGTAACATTGAAAATTTCAAAAAAGTTGTTGATGATGACTGGAAAAGACGTGAACTTTCGAAAGGAGACAAAGAAATTCCTCACGATATAACTGTGCTTGTGAAAAGTATTTTGGTTTCACTTGCGGAACGAACGCAAAAACATATTTTGAAATTTGAAACACTAATTAAGCAAGAAATGTTTGATGATTTGAAATATGTGGAATCTCTTGAACAAGAAGTGAACGACCATCAACCTGAAAGAGATGAGTTTTCTACAACATATGATCTACTCTTACATGAATGTCTCTCAAAAGATATTATGTGTGCATATGTTACATCCTGTGCTGATATTGATGAATATTCTGATGTTGCATGCAAATATCTTGATCAAGTTAAAGAATTTGAACGTCTTGAAACTGAGCTTTCAAATAAAGTTGACCAAAAAGAGTTTTCGTTACTTCAACATAGATATGATTATCTTCAAAAACATTGTCACTCACTTGAACTTGCTTTGCAAAAGAAAGTTGGAAGCTTTTCAAATGATACATCTTTAGAAGTAAAATTACTTGAGTCATGTCGATTATTAAACGAAAAAAGTCTTGATATTTAGGATTTCAAAGCTCAGTTACAAGAAAAAGACATAGCAATTGCAGAGTTGAAGAAACTCATTGCTAAGATGGGTGGGAAAGTTATGGAACCTAGCGTTAGGCAACCTGTTGTTAGACAAACCAATGCCTCTAGAGTGAATAGATCCACTATCTTGGAAAAACCATCTGCTTTCTCAAATTCTTCATTTGCAAAACCTGTGTTTGCCCCCAAGATGGATGGAAAGGAAAGGTTACCACATACTCAACCCATAAGGAATGTTATAGCACCAAGCGTTAAGCACAATAATGTGATTAAACCAGGGATGTATAGAATGACCACTAAACCCATAAACAAAGTTTGTCACTCCCCTCAGACTTCTAGAAACACTAATATTTGTGTGTCTTCAACTACAGGAGTAGTCTCCACTGCTAGTGTTAGCCGACCTCAGCTTAAGAGCACTCAAGTGAATGATAAGGTCTGGAAACACAAGAGTCAAGGGAAGATGAAGGAAGTAGAAGAACACCCTAGGAATTTGAATGTTTTTAAGAATAAAAAGTCTGTAATTGCATGTAATGACGATTTGAATGATTTGAATGATTTGAATGCTATGAATGTGAAATTTGTTTGTGTCAAATGTGGAAAGTGTGCTCATGCTAATCATTCTATGTGTGCTATAAATAATGTCAAAGGCGTAGAAACTTGAACTAAGAAGCAAGTTGCGATGCCTATTAGTGCTAGTAAACCCAAACACAAATTGAACCATTCTGGTGCAACCCCCAATAAGAAAAGTAATGCATCAGACTCCACCACTAAGAACCCTAGAAGCATAATTAAGGAATTATATGAGTCTGCTAGTAAGTCTTGGAAATGGTGGTTTGCTAATAAATTTCCTCCAGGATATAAATGGATGCCTAAAGTTAGGACAGAAAATGTGACAACGAGTGTTAGTATGCCTTTAAATGTTGCTAAGGACACTAATGATTCTACAATCACAACTACTGCGGTATTCAATTTAGCAAATGCTCCATCGTGTTCTAACTCTTCTATAGGTGATACAAATAATTCTCTTCATACTGGACTCCGGATGCACGAAGCACATGACGGGGAATCTCAAGCTTCTAATTAACTTCGTGGAGAAGTTCCTGGGTACGGTCCGATTCAGAAATGATCAATTTGCACCGATCCTAGGATATGGAGATTTGGTTCAGGGAAATATAACGATAAAAAGGGTATACTACGTCGAAGGGCTCAATCACAATCTTTTCTCGGTTGGTCAATTTTTTTCTGTGATGCGGATTTGGAGGTTGCTTTTAGAAAGAAGACATGTTTTGTTCGTGATTATGATGGGAATGATTTACTTACCGGTACACGGGGTACTGATCTCTACACTATTTCACTTCAAGTTACAACTTCATCAACTCCAATTTCCTTCATGGCTAAAGCTTCAACGACTCAGGCATGGTTATGGCATCAACGTTTATCTCATCTTAATTTTGATACCATCAACTTGCTTTCCAAGAAAGATATTATGAGAGGCCTTCCAAGCTTGAAATTCATCAAAGATCTTCTTTGTTCTTCTTGTGAGCTTTGTAAAGCAAAACGAAGTAGCTTCAAAACAAAGACTACACCAAGCTCTAAAGGATGGTTATATCTTCTACATATAGATTTGTGTGGTCCCATGCGTGTTCATAGTATCAATGCAAAGAAATATGTTATGGTCATTGTCGATGATTACTCAAGGTACACATGGACTCACTTCTTGAGGTCCAAGGATGAAACACCCGAAGTTCTCATCAGCTTTCTTAAACTGATACAACATGGTCTTCAAGCTCAAGTTAAAGTGGCTCGTACTGACAAATGTACATAATTTTTGAATTCAAATCTGAGAAACTATTTTGAAGCCGAAGGAATTGAACATGAAACATCTATTGCTCGAACACCCGAACAAAACGGCGTTGTTGAAAGACGAAACCGTACTTTAGTTGAGGCTGCTCGAACATTATTAACCGCTTCAAAACTTCCACTATACTTTTGGGCCGAAGCTGTGTCAACCGCATGCTACACACAAAACCGCTCCTTAATTATCCCAAGACACGAAAAGACACCATATCACATAATTTATGATCGAAAACCTTCACTCAAACACCTTCATGTTTTTGGATGTACTTGTTACATAATACGAGATGGTAAAAATTTGGATAAGATGAAAGACAAAGGTGATGCATGTATTCTTTTGGGATATGCAACTCAGTCTAAGGGATATAGAGTATACAACTAGAGAACAAAATTGATAGTCGAGACTATTCACATCCGATTTGATGAACTACAAGAAATGGCACTTGAACAAAACAGTTTAAGTCCCGATCCACAACGACAAACAACTTCCGTTCACAATCGCACAGAACTCGGAACTCAAGACCACAACAATGAACCGTCAAGTTCAACGCTGGTTCAAGGAAATGTTCCAAGAGAAAATATGACGGTCAACACGAAAGTTGAAGAGTTGGAAATGTTATATGGACCAATGTATGATGAATATTTCACGGGGTAGAAACAAGTTGTATCGAAGTCTTCCGCTGTCAACCATGATAAGAATGATGATACCGATCATCGTCAACAAAAGGATACAACTTCATCTACTTCAACACTTGTTGTTGCAGAGTTACTTCCTCGAAATATCACATCAACAACCGCTCCTACAACATCCACAACTATTGTCATTGCTCCAGAGAACACAAATGAAGCAGACAATGCATTATCTGACGAAGACGAATTTATCAACCCATTCGGTACACCGGTACACGAAACTAGAGAGTCTTCTACTCGCCATGTTGATCCGTTAAATATGCATACGTTCTACCAACGACATCCTTCAACACATCATTGGACCCGAGATCATCCTTTGGTTCAAGTAATTGGAAACCCTTCACTGCCCGTTCGTACAAGACGACAGCTTAACACTGATGGCGATGTTTGTATGTTCGCACTCGCCGTGAGTTCAGCTGAACCGAAAAACATCAAAGAAGCCATGGCTGATCATGCTTGGATTGAATCGATGACGGATGAACTTCAACAATTTGAAAGACTCAAAGTCTGGGAACTTGTTGACAGACCATACGATGTAATACCATTAAATCTTCGATGGATCTGGAAAAACAAGATGGATGAAGAGAACACGATCATCAAGAATAAATCTAGGTTAGTGGCTAAAGGGTATGGACAGAAAGAGGGTATTGATTTTGAAGAATCATTTGCACCAGTAGCTCGAATGGAAGCGGTCAGGATTTTCCTTCTTTATGCTGCACATAAGGGATTCATTGTTTATCAAATGGACGTAAAGACGACGTTTCTTAACGGGCCTTTGAAGGAAGAAGTCTATGTCACGCAGCTGGAAGGATTCGTCAATCCTCATTATCCTAACAAGGTGTATCGTCTCCACAAAGCACTTTATGGACTCAAGCAAGCTCCAAGGGCGTGGTACGAGGAGGTCTCAAAATTTCTGGTCTCCAAAGGTTTCTCAAAAGGTTCCATTGATCTAACTTTGTTCACTTATAAATATGGGGATGAAATTTTTACTTCTGAAGATTTATGTTGATGACATTATTTTCGGGTTACAAACCTAAAACTTTCAAAATGGTTTAAAAAAGTAATGCACAGCAAATTTGAAATGTCTATGATGGGCGAACTAAAATTCTTTCTAGGAATTCAAGTACACCAATCCCCAAGTGGTATCTTCATTAACCAAGCTAAGTATTGTCAAGAGATAATCAAAAAGCATGGTATGACATCATGTGACCCCGTTGGGACACCATTATCAACCACATCCCTAGATGTTGATTTGGAGGGAGATGCCATAGATCAAACGAAATATCGTTCCATGATCGGCTCCCTCATGTACTTAACAACAAGCCGACCAGATATATCACATGCTACGTGTTATTGTGCACGATAGCAAGCACGACCCACTGAAAAGCACCTCAAGTAGGTTAAACATGCCTTTCGGTACCTTAAGAATACCATTCACATGGGACTCTGGTATCCGAGGGAAACCGATTTCTTTCTAACGGCCTATTCAGATTCTGATCATGCAGGGTGTCTTGATACACGAAAAAGTACTTCTGGTGGTGCACAATTTCTAGGTCAAGATAAGCTTGCGGGATGGTCTTCCAAGAAGCAGGATTACACATCATTGTCATCAGCCGAAGCAGAGTATGTGTCTCTATCTGCGTGTTGTGCTTAAGTTCTTTGGATGAGAACACAACTCACAGATTATGGCTTCCACTTTGATAAAGTACCTATGTACTGTGACTCAAAGTCTGCCATAGCCATCTCCTACAATCTGGTACAACATTCCCGCACGAAGCACATTGATGTCAGATATCACTTCGTTAAGGAGCAAGTTGAAAAGTGTATTGTTGAATTATACTTTGTTGGAACTGATTACCAATTAGCTGACTTGTTTATAAAAGCTCTTTCGAAAGAGAGATTTGTGTATCTTGTTAGGCAAATTGGTATGAGATGTTTGACTCCAACAGAACTAGACGTTCTGGCAAAGAAGCCTGCTTGATTCATCTATCAAACATCTACATGTAAATATTAATGAAAAAGCAAAATACAAAATGAAAAATCTTTGAAAATTCAAAAATATTCTTCTCGACATGTCTTCCAGTATAGATAATATGGACGTGCCTAGAAATGTCGCTCAATAACGACACGGGTGTGTACATAAAGCTCGAATGAAAGTTGTAAATATTTTTCAAAACATGTCATTTCTATTTTTAATAAAGGAAAATGTCTAATTTGGACAATTTTTCCAACAACGGGTAGAGCAATCTATCTTGGGTTGAGCTTGTCGTAAATCATTCAACGTTTTGAGCTCAACACAATAGCTTGTAATCACTTTCAGATTGCAACCCGTATCTAAATTCATGGGGGAGTGTACGCTTTCGTGCCCTTACCCTTAGCAAAAGAAGTTAAATCTTCTTACACTTGAGTGGATTCGTCAAGACATTCAAAGTCTATGAACTCAAGTTTATGCTTTAGAAAAACCTTTTCACCAAAAAGAAATTATTTTTCAAAAAGCGTTGAACACAATTTTTTCAAGAATTTCTCAATGATATTCAAAATCTTTCAAAAATTGTGTGTTCAACACTTCCTATCCTCAAAAGATTAATGTGGATCATATCGTCGTAATGACAATTCCATTGGATTAATTTTTGAG
Source organism: Glebionis coronaria (assembly GCA_025667525.1). NCBI lineage: Eukaryota > Viridiplantae > Streptophyta > Magnoliopsida > Asterales > Asteraceae > Glebionis > Glebionis coronaria. The sequence goes on from JANFOE010000423.1 coordinate 166,052, forward strand.
GGGGAGCGTTTCAAATTCATACTAGTTTGACATAGTCTTCTCCCGAAGATTTTCAAGACTATTTTTAAAAATATTTTTTAATCAAATTTGGTATCTCTAATATCAAAAGAATTTATATATTAGAGATAGGGGGAGAAAATGTGATTAAAATGTGATCTACAGACTCAAGCACTCATGGTTACGATCAAATACCCACAACATCTTTAATTCACGACGTTATTGGTGTCAAAAGGGTTGTTAGGTTTAAGTGCTATGATCCAACCAGAACCTGAGGGATCTTCCTAGGGACAATCCAATAGATTATTAGAAGTCCTTAGGAAAGTTGGAGTAGAATGTGAACGTAGCTGAATACTGACTAAGTACTGGTGCTAGCACTGGAACAGTCACAACAAAGTGTTAGTAATGATGTCTTGGTAAGCATTGAAGGGGTTGAAGAATGAAAAAGAAATGTAAGTATAAAGGGTGTAAACAAATAAGCCCTCCATACAACTTAGGCAAAAACCGGGTCAACACATCATGAAGACAACGCATCATGGACCCAGTGATGTAATGCACAACCCCTCCCTAGCTAACTCAGGCTTCTCTTAAAAGAAGTTTGTTTTATTGTCACGGATATCAACACGATTTCTATTGACTTTCTCACTCCGAGATAGTTGATATTGAATAGGTGGCACCTACTCTAGCCTCCGACTACTAAAAGTGTACAAATCGAGTCTAGAGCCAAGAGATCAATCAAATCTTGTTAGGACACACAGATGAAGATCAAGAGAGTCCTACGCTATATCTTTGTGATATTGCTAGAACACTCAGAGTGATACTACTTTGTATTCACAATGATGAGTGGAAATCCTTCCAGTGTTAACAACAAACAGCACTGTGGTAGGTCATGTGTAAGATTCTTTATGAATTGAACATATGTAAAACTGAAAAGCAACAGTGGTTTGATTCTGAATTGATTCAAACTCGTTTCAGGTTTCTACGCAATATCTTTATGGTCTTGCCAGAACATTCAGTGTGATATTCATTAATATTCTTAGTGATGAATGGAAATCCTTCTAGCGTCAACATCAAACAGCGCTACGGTAGGTAACTTGCGAGATTCTTATGAATCAAGCTTGTGTCAACTGGAAAGCAACAATGGTAAGATTCTTAATGAATCAAACTTGTTGAAGGAATTTGAATTGACGACTTTAATCAAGCGGATATTTATCCAATTGATTCACTCTTTACGTTCGCAGTCTTGCTTTGAGACGGTCGAGTAAAGAGAACGGCTAGTACAGCCACGAAACCCTTTCAAAGAGGTTCTTAATTGAATCTACCTAATCACAGGTACGATATTTAATATCGTGTAACGGTCTTCACTGACCGGAGGTAAAACGCTACCGATTTAGGACGAATTTCAAAGCCATTCAGTCCGAGTCTAAGTTTTGTCTCAAGAAGGTGACGCTACGATGTACTCAGCAAAGTAGAAGATTCAAAACCACATTTTCATACCCAAAGACATTCAACAATCAAGAAAGCTAAAAACTCTGATGATCAAAATCTTCCTTATCAATTAATATAGAGGAATGACCTCTCTTCAAAGGAGATTGTTAGTGTAACACCCGATTTTGGTAATGGAAATGTCACATGCAATTATGGCGTGTCATCAAAGCATACAAGGAAAAATGTATAAACATTACATGACCATAAAAGGAAAATACCGGAATCAAACATCGGTAGTCCAAATGTAAAGCTCATCACACACAAACATAAGTATAGTAAAGGAAAGGACTAAACAATGTCCATAGCAAATGTATCATAAGAAAGGAAATGCATAAAGTAAAGAAGGCTAGAAAGCTTCCAGTCCATATGCACGTACTCTTAAAGTCTACGAGCATCCCTGAGTACCTGCCGTTTTGGGAACATAGAAAAGGAAAACGGCTGAGCAATACGCTCAGTGCACGGATGTACAATACAGCATGAATAGGATAAGCATATAACATATAACAGCGGAAGAAACTAAGTCCCGAGTAACCTGGTTAAGTCTTGATAAAACTGGTTTTATAGTTTGAAAAGCCTTATGTTTATCTTGTAAAAACTGTTTATCATATTTTACCATTAGCCAATATAGGTCATGAAAATCCACCGTGCATGAATACTTGGAGGGGTGACCTCATCATGCAAATTAGAGGGGATGCCTCTAATTTAATATACTGGTTTTTGGGTAGGAGGGATCAGCTCCTTGTGAAGGATGCAAGGCACGCACCACATTAACCATGAAATCCTGACTGAAAACATGTAACTAGGATGCACCCATACGCCCCACATGATAAATATGAAAATATGGCCAAAAGCTGAAGGGACGCCACGAGCAATAACTCTGCCGTGGTGAAGTCATAAAATGAGTGCCTCTAATGTTATTGTTATGGTACCTCCATAACTAGGTGAAACTGGTCATTCATGTATATGGCTATAGGTATTCTAAATTAAACATAAGCAATTCAAACACATACTTATACTACGAGAAAACATTTGGCTGCATACGGGGAATCCTAATAAGGAAAGAATGTCCATACTGAAAGGGCGGGAATCCGTACCTTATGTCCAGTGAACGAAGAAGATGAACTGAGAGGAATCCTACTTCCGTATCACTAGTGCTACATAAATACATACGTGAATAAGTATCTGCTTACTAATACGTAACTGCTTTGATGTCATGTCTTAGCTTATTTTATATGTTCATATCATGTTTTACTGTTTTAAGCCTTAAACTGTGTTTACCTTATATTTTGTTTACTATAATTAAGTATTTATGGTATTTCATGTATTATTATACTTACTGTGTAATAATAAGTAACTTTCCAAAAATAGCAGGTTTCCTAAAATAGAAAGTTTCCAAAAATAGAAAGTATCCAAAAATAGAAAGTTTCCAAAAATAAAAAGTTACCAAAAATAGAAAGTTTCCAAAAAATAGAAAGTTTCCAAAAATAGAAAGTTTCTAAAAATAGAATTACTGCTTAAAATAGATAAGTTTCTAAAAATAGAAAGTTTCCATAAATAGATCAGCTTCCTTAATTAAATAAGTTTCCATAAATAGATTAGCTGCCTGAAATAAATAAGTTTCTAAAAATAGAAAGTTTCCATAAATAGATTAGCTACCTTATTTAATTAAGTTTCTAAAAATAGAAAGTTTCCATAATTAGAAATAAGCTGGTTAAATAAGCTAAGTATATAAGCCTAAGTGTTTTCATGATTATTTTCTAAGTCATATGATATAATATATAGTTTATTAATTATTTCATGTAATTAAAATAACTATAGGTTAAAATATTTAATTAAAGTATAACATGCTTTTAATTAAATAAAGTTAAATACTTAGGTTAAAACATGTATTAGTATTTATTAATAATATAACCTAAGTCATGTTAATTAATTAATTATAACCATGGTTTTTAAATAATTAATTAATTATAAGTCTAAAATATAAAAATACTTAGGTTAATAATTTCATGATTTTAATAATTAAAATAACCTAAGTCATGTTATTAAATTAATCATGTCATGTTATTAATTTAATTTTAACATAAGATCATACAAAAAATAAAAATCTAAACATACACCTTGAACCGGATCTTGACTAAGAACCATGAACCGGACATGAAATCGACATCATACCCTGAACCAAGTCGGGGTCACCCTTGTCTTGATGCTGCCGTGGGACCCACACCAACCAACCGGGACCATATGGTCTCGGTGGTGGTCAAATGGCCAAACCGAGACCCTCTCGGGTTTGGTTTAGGCGGCGGCCAAGAACAAAACACCCCTAAACATCCCTTTTGATTTAATCCAAACCCAAATTCATGTTAGATCAATAATTTAATTAGGTTTTATAAAAAAACATAACATGTTCTTAATTATTTAAAAGATTAAATTATAAGAAAAGGGTTTAAAAGAATTACCGAGTGCGTGGATCTAAGTACCGATGAACAAACACGAACACCAACAACAATTCCAAGATCAAAGATCAACAAACACCCCTTTGGTGTTGTTTGAGGGTGGCGGCCAAAAAGAGAAAAAGAAGGAGGAGGAGGATTTTAGGTTTCTGTAAAATTCTCTGTAAAGTGGAAAAATGAGTAGTGTTTTTCCCTTAACCCCCTTTTAGTGAAAATTGAAATGGGCTTGGCCCATTTCTTCCTTGTAGCCGCGGGTAGGGGCCCCACATGGGGTACCCGTACCTTTTTCCGTGTCTTGATGTTTAGTTATTCGTTCGTGATTATTTGTGTTCGCGTTTAATGTGTTCTCGTTAAGTAATTATCGTGACCTAATATATTTAATTATGCTCGTAATAAATATATATACGTAATTAATAATAGTTCGTGATTTAATTACGTTCATGATTTCATGATCGCATGTTCGTGATTAATTTTTGTCAAATAATTATTACGTGTTCGTGCGTAGTAAATACTTATCATGTTCTAACACGTACGTAATACGTAAAATCCTAACACGTAATCGTAATCATGCTATAATAGGAAAGTTTTAATCTAGTACGTACGATCTTAAGGGTACTATTCATGGTAAAAGCATGCGGGTTTTACAACTCTTCCCCCCTAAAAAGAATAATTCGTCCCCAAATTATAGATAAAGTAAACTGGAAAAGAAGAACATACCCGAATTCAAAATGTGAAATGAGGGTAAGAAGCCCGGATAGACTCCTCTGTTTCCTAAGTGGCTTCCCGCTCGGGATGATCCCTCCATAGGATTTTGACGAATGGAATCGTCTTCCTTCTGATGACTCGTTCTTGTCTGTCAAGAACTCGTTCGGGTTCTTCTATAAAAGTGAGATCTTCACGTATCTGTTCCAGTGGATACTGAAACATGTGAAGGGGATGATACTGGTACCCTCTGAGTAAGGACACATGAAACACATTGTGCACATGCGAAAGCTGCGGAGGTAACGCCAATCGGTATGATACTTCACCGACTCGTTCAATGATATCAAACGGTCTGATGAAACGAGGAATGAGCTTCCCTTTAATCCCGAAGCGTCTAAGACCACGTGCCGGCGAAACCTTAAGGAATACGTGATCTCCTGCCTTAAAATGTATGTCCCTACGATGCTTATCGGCGTAACTTTTCTGACGTGACCGTGCTTCCTGAATTTTCTGCTTAGCTACAACGATCTTTTCATTGGTCATCTCTATGATTTCTGGTCCTTCAAGTGTTCGCTTACCAACCTGATCCCAGCAGACTGAGGCGCGACACTTTCTGCCATACAACATCTCGAAAGGAGCACACTTGATACTTGCGTGCCAATTGTTTTTCTATGCAAACTCCACCAAACAGATGTAATCGTCCCAATCACCCGTCCATTCCAATGCACATGACCTCAACATATCTTCCAATGTCTGAATGGTTCATTCCGATTGTCCGTCCGTTTGAGGGTGAAAGGTCGTGCTAAGCTTAAGTTGTGTACCCCAAGCTTTCTGCAGACTCTTCTAAAAGCGCGAAGTGAATCGAGGATCTCTGTCTGAGACGATACTGGATGGTGCACCGTGGAGTCTCATGATCTATCTTCTGTAGGTATCGGCGAGTTTACTTACCGGATCTTCCTTGCGGATCGGTAAGAAATGAGCTGATTTGGTAAGTCGATCAACGATAACCCAAATTGCATCGTGCTTCCTCTTGGTAGGCGGAAGACCAGTAAAAAAATCCATGGTGATTTTGTCCCACTTCCACTCTGGAATATCTAACGGTTGAAGGAGACCGCCAGATCGCTGATGCTCAATCTTAACCTGCTGGCAGGTAAGACATTTGGAGACGTAAGTGGCCACATCCTGTTTCATACCACTCCACCAAAAGTACTGCTTGATGTTATGGTACATCTTAGTCGAACCAGGATGTATAGAGAATGGGGAGCTATAAACTTCAGCTAACAAGGCTTTCCGGAGTTCTTGGTTATCAGGAACACAAAGTCTCGTGCCCTGCCATACGATACCATCTGCATCTACTCTGAATTCTGTTTGTTTCTCCAAATTCTGTACTATCGCCCAGATTTCTCCGTCATACTTATGAGCTTCCTTGATCTTAGAGAGTAACTCGGGTTCTACTCTAAGATTAGCCCAGTAACCATGTTGTCCATGTACCATGGTTTCGATGTCAAGTCGCTCCAAGTCCCTTATGATTTCCTCTTCGATTTTAATGCCGTTGATCATTCCGGACTTCCTGCTAAAAGCATATGCTACTACATTTGCCTTTCCGGGATGATACTGTAGATTAATGTCATAATCCTTCAACAGCTCTAACCATCTCCTCTGCCTCATGTTCAATTCACGTTGAGTGAAGATATACTTCAAGCTCTTGTGGTCCGTGAAAATGTCACATGATTCTCCATACAAGTAGTGCCTCCATATCTTCAATGCGAACACCATTGCTGCAAGTTCTAAGTCATGCGTGGGGTAATTTTCTTCATAAGGCTTAAGCTGCCGTGAAGCGTACGCGATCACTTTCCCATGTTGCATGAGAACACAGCCAAGTCCCTTCCCCGATGCATCGCTGTAGATTTGAAATCCACCCGTACCAGATGGGAGTGTAAGAATAGGTGCAGATACTAACTTCTACTTCAGGTCTTCAAAGCTCTTCTCTCGATCTTCAGTCCAGATGAATTTCTCCCCTTTCCGCATCAGTTTGGTCAATGGTAGTGCTAGGCGGGAAAAGTTCTCCACGAACCTACGGTAATAGCCAGCTAAGCCTAAGAAACTGCGGACTTCCGTCGCTGATGTCGGCCTTGGCCACTTAGTAATGGCCTCAACCTTCGCTGGATCCATAGTGATTCCTTCTGCTGATACAATGTGACCTAAGAATGCCACCTTGTCTAACCAGAACTCACACTTGGAGAATTTAGCATACAGCTACTTCTGGCGAAGAATCTGTAGTACTGTACGAAGATGGTCTTCGTGTTCCTCTTGGACTTTGAGAAAATCAGGATGTCATCGATGAAAACAATGACGAACTTGTCCAGAAATTCATGGAAGATTCTGTTCATCAAATCCATGAACACTGATGGAGCATTTGTCAGGCCAAATGGCATAACTACAAACTCGTAGTGGCCATAGCGGGTACGAAAGGCAGTCTTAGAGATGTCCTGCTCCTTGACCCGTAGCTGATGATAGCCTGACCTAAGATCAATCTTGGAGAAGTGTTTGGCCCCTTGGAGTTGGTCAAACAGATCGCCTATACGTGGCAGTGGATATCTATTCCTGATAGTGATCTTGTTGAGCTCGCGATAGTCTATGCAGAGACGCATACTGCCGTCCTTCTTCTTAACAAACAAGACCAGTGCGCCCCATGGAGATGCGCTCAGTCGAATGAAACCTCGTTCAAGAAGTTCTTGAAGTTGATCCTTCAGCTCTTTCAGCTCTATGGGAGCCATGCGATAAGGAGCCTTGGAGATTGGTTCAGCTCCTGGAATCAGCACGATACTGAATTCCACTTCTCGTGCAGGTGGTATGCCCAGAAGTTCTACTAGAAAAACATCTTGGAATTCCGACACTATAGGTTGATCCTGAATTGATGGGGATTCAGCATCCATGTCGTGAACTGTAGCCAGATAACCCTCGCAGCCATGTGACAGTAGTGCACGCGCTTGCAGGGTAGATATGACTTGTACAGACCGTCCGGGTATGAACCCGTTATGAATGTACTCTGGTGCATTAACATCACCGAAGATAACTCGATATGAATGGCAGTCTATGGTAGCATGATGCTTGGATAGCCAATCCACGCCCAAAATCATGTCGAAGTCATTCATGTCCAACGGAAGTGCGTCAACAGGTCGAACCTTATCGTCAAATTCTAGGGGAAGACTCTTGTATACATGAGTGATTAATACATAGTCCCTCAAAGGCGTGGAAATAGTAAGCCTATTTTCTAGTGGCATGGGGAGCATCCTAATGTTCTTAGCATAAGCAGAAGAAATAACCGAGTGAGTAGCACCCGTATCGAAAATAACACATGCAGCTTGACCATACATATACAAGATTCCGGTGATGGTACCTGTAGACTTGTTGGCCTGGTCTCGAGATGTCGTGTAGATACGCCCGGTAGTAGGAGGCGGCTTGGTATCAGCATGTCCCGATGTACCCTCCATCTCGCCCTTACGGCAATCCTTCATGATATGGCCAGGAAGACCACACTTGAAGCACGCGTCAGTATTACGGCGACATGGCCCTGGGTGCCTACGGTGGCAAGTAGAGCAAAGAGGATGAGTAAATCCTCCAGCAGGTGCTCTGGCTGGCTGGGAACCTGATAAAACATTTTACATAAGACATGATAATTGGGTACAAAGGATAATGCGGATAATCGTAAGATTGAATACCAGTGATAGCTGGACGGCTAGGCTGTGAACCTCTCTGGTTCTGGTCCCTACCGTTTCCATGGTTCCTGGTAGAAGTTTTACTAAAGTGTCAGAATATGAGTTATAACATGAAATCATAAGGAAATGCGTAAGTGTTAGGACCTGCTGCTGTTGGAGTGTCCAGCGTTGTTACGGTAATTATCATTACCGCCACGCCTATCTGTAGCAGAACGGTCGTTAGTCTGACCGTTTCCCTTGGGATGATGAGGCTGCTGCTGAGTAGCCGGCTGAGACCGGTCCCTAGTTTTCTGCCTGGAAGATACATTTAAAGAGATGAATAATTGACATATATGGAAAGTATACGGATTGATCACCTCTTCAATACGAATGTTTTACCTCTTGTCGGGTCTCTCAGCTTCCCCGAACTCATCTCTCTCCTGCAGCATCTCCAGCTTACGTGATGCATCGGCCACTTCTGCTACAGTGTTGAATGTAGTTGATGAGACTGCTTTTATACATAGTCTCATCGTCCAAATTGGGCTTAAAATGCATTAAATATCATCAAAATACCCAAATATATGCTTGTGTTTGTTGTTTGTGTATTTTAGGTACGGATATTGAGAAAATGACAAAAGATCACAAGAATCATGCAAAAACGAACACGGGAAACGAAGCCGCACAATGAACCAAGCCCTAATGAAGAATTTTCCAAAGAAAACCCTTGAAGATTTGAAGAATTATGAAGATTGGTCCTCTAAGTTTGAAGAATTGACACTTTATACCCTTGTATCTTCATAATTACAAGTTTGGTCCCTAAAGTTTGTCAAAATTACAAAAAGAACCCTTAACTTTGAAGAATTGGCAAATTTGGTCCCTCAACAAAACTAAATTGACAATAATGAACTTGTCGAGGTGTTTGTTGGCATCATCATCCGGCAATCCGCGAAATGGAAAAGTATTTTGAACTTGTTGGATCATGTGAAGCTTCAACGAAAACTCTGGAGCCGTGATTTGCATCGGCGCAATCGGTCCTCCTCGTCCATTCATCGTAGGTTGACACAACTCCTCCATTGTTCGAAGGTCGGGTGGTGGAAGAACATTGTTGTTGTTATTGTTGAGGTGCGGTGGGTTATTGTTCTTGTTCACACCTGCCATATCTAAATCTTCACGATTCTCGGGATCTGAATAAGATGAAGATCTAGTACGCATACACCTACAAAAGCAAAAGAAAAAGATACCAAAGAAACAGAGAATATATATACACTTATAAAAATAAAATCTTTTTGGATTTTTTGAAATTTTTATGGATTTTTAACAATTTTTAATTTTTATGGATTTTTGAAAATTTTTGAGCAAGAAAAATAACGTTCGCGAGTGAACGGATCCCAAAATTCAACGCGTCTCTCACAAAAAACCATTAATCTTCACGAAAAGAGCCAGCAGCGGCGCCATTTAATAACTGGCTTTTACTCAGTTATGAAAGTTCGTTGAAATCGGTCTATTCGAATTGATTACTGGTTAATCGTGCGACTAAATCGTCTTTTGTTGGAAAACAATAGATTTGTCGTTGTAGTAAAGTAAATGTGCAAGACGTTAAAGTAAATGATGGTTAATTAAAACTAAAACTAATTAAAACATAAATGGTGCAATATTTAAAACTTTTAAAAGTAAATGAATTAAATGAAAAAAATCAAAACTCGACAAAAAGTAAATTGACAATTTAATAAAAATGTGAACTTTAAAATTAAACTAAGATAAAGCAATTAAATTAACACTAAAGAAAATGGCGGGAAAAATAAATGCTTAAAAATAAAAAGAGGATAAACGAAACCTGAGTCGGGATCCAAATACTGTCACTATCCTGAATACCTAACAAGTTGCTTATCCTGAATAAGGCTGTAACCCTTATCCACAATCTGACTCCTTACACTATCCAGAATCAGTAAACGAACCCTTATCCGGAATTTGGTTCTTTACAGCTTATCCGGAATAAACTTCCGGCTTGTTATCCGGAATATACACTCTCCCACTATCCGGAATATGAAAACGAATCCCTATCCGGAATACACCTCAAAGTCCTTATCCTGAATACCTTGTTGTGGCGCCTATCCGGAATCTTACTCCAGGACTTTATCCGCAATCTGAATCCAACAACTTATCCGGAATGTAGAACTGATGGTTTATCCGGAATGTCTAGGTTTTCTTATCCGGAATTCGTGCTCGAATCCTTTATCCGGAATATATATTGTGCCTTATCCGGAATACCAAACCGATGGTATATCCGGAATATTTGTTCTTGCCTTTATCCGGAATGAGGTAATTCGGACCCTTATCCGCAATCAAGTAGTGAGGCTTATCCGGAATGATCACAGTTCCCACTATCCGGAATAAACACCAATCCTTTATCCGGAATTCTAGGGTTTTACTAACCCGGATAAGAACAAGTTTGCAATAAGCTAAAAACTACTAAAAATTAAGCTAAAAACAAATAAGCAATTAACCAAAACTTTAACCAAATCAAACTTAAGAAAAAGCTAATAAGCCAAAATTTTAAAACTTTTAAAAACACTAAATAATAAAAAGCCAAAATTTAAAAACTTTTAAAAACACTAAATAATAAAAATATTTAAAATCAACTATTATAAAAATTAACTAATAAGCACTTAATTAAATTTAAGAAAAACACAATAAGCTATAAAATCAATAAGCTAACACAATCATAAACATAAAAGCAATACCAATAATCAAACAAGCATAACAATAAGCACATAAGCATACAGATTAAATCAAGACAAGAAAGGTAGAATGAGAGATTAATTAAAAACTTGATTAAAATTAAGATTCAACAATTAAAAGTAAAGATTAAACTTACAAATTTTAGGTGGAAGACAAGAAATTAAAGGTGCAATTAAGTAAAGAACATTAAGAAAGTGCAAGTAATTAAAATGGAAGAACTATTTTGTCAAGATAGTCAACACCTCCTAATGTGTAATTAGGAGGGTATTTATAGTGATTAGGGAGGTTAAGCATGTGTTGCTTCCTTCTTTCATTCTTTCTCGTCTTTTCGTCTTCTAAATTCTTCGACTTTTTCGACTTTGTCTCGGGATTATTTGAACTCGTCTTATAATTTCTTCATTAATTTAGACTTGAGCTCTTCGGCTTTATTAAACTTCCTTCTTTAGACTTTTTCTTTGATAAATCTTCAGAATAGGCCTTGGACTTCCGTTCTTTTTACACTCTTGATCTTTCGACTTCATCTTTTGTCTTTTTCTTCGATAAAAGCCCGTGAAAGCCCGTGTTTTCTTCCCTTTTCACATTTTGATCCTAAATCACAACAAAAACACAAACCACGCATAATTCCGACATTTACGACATAAAATACACGTTTTGGCTTGGTTATTATTATAATTAAGTGGTAAAAGGATAAGTGTTTTCACACTTATTAATGACAAAGGCTCAAAGATCACAGCATGAAGGAACAACACTACTATTACACGTTCAAGACTCATTTAATATGAAATTCATAAATCTCCATTGGACTCCAAATATCGAAGAGGAATGACCTCACATTGGGGGAGATTGTTAGCCTCAAAATATTGAGTCAAACAAGAATGTTCGGTCATAGGTTTATATTGTAATATTTATTAGAACGTTGTAATAGTTAGTTAAAATAGTCGTGACATTACGGGATTGATGGTTAGCTTAAAAGGCCTCTTTCAAGGTACTAAGCATTTATTCAAGCCCGGCACAAAACAATATAGTCCATTAGAGAGCCCGCATGTGGGTAGACTATATAAGCACCCTCCTAGCATGTTAGGAGGGTGGATGATCTCATAATTCTTAATCTAATTTTCACAAGTTAATCATCTCCTTCTCTCTACTTTCTCTCACTACTTTCTCTCTCTAAAATTCATATCTTTTCCATCTCATTTCTTTAATCTATCATCATATTATTAGGGACAACAATCTAACATGTAACCAATACATACCGACTTATCTATTGAACATATAACGTGTAACCAGTGCATACTGACTCATCCATTGAACATCTAACGTGTAACCAATGCATACCGACTCAACCATTGAACATATAACGTGTAACCAATGCATACCGACTCATCCATTGAACATCTAACATGTAACCAATATATACCGACTCATCCATTAAATATATAACGTGTAACCAATGCATACCGACTCATCCATTGAACATCTAACGTGTAACCATTACATATCGACTCATCCGTTGAACATCTAATGTGTAACCAATGCATACCGACTCATACATTGAACATATAACGTGCAACCAATGTATACCGACTCGTTCATTGAACGTCTAACGTGTAACCAATGCATACTAACTCATCCATTGAACATCTAGCGTGTAACCAATGCATACCGACTCATACATTGAACATATAACGTGTAACCAATGCATACTGACTCATCCATTGAACATCTAACGTGTAACCAATGCATACTGTCTCATCCATTGAACATCTAACATGTAACGAATGCATACCACTCAGCCATTTAACATCTAATGGGTATCCAATGCATACCAACTCATCCATTGAACATATAACGTGTAAGCAATGCATACCGACTCATCCATTAAACATCTAACGTGTAACCAATGCATACCGACTCATCCATTGAACATCTAACATGTAACCAATGCATACCGACTCATCCATTGAACATCTAACGTGTAACCAATGCATATCGACTTGTCCTATGAACATCTAACATGTAACCAATGCATATCGACTCATCCATTGAACATCTAACGTGTAACCAAGGCATAACGACTCTTCCATTGAACATCTAACGTGTAACCAATAGATATTAACTCATCCATTAAACTTCAAGTTAGAGACTTTTAACTTTAAATGTATCAATGAAAACGCTTGGATCCAAATTTGAAATTTGACCAATTCACAAAGACCAAAGTGAAATTTACTCAAGTAAATATGTAAAGGAGGAATGAGTTATGTGATAAAGCAGGGGAGTGGTAATGTTTTTCAAAATTTGAATGATGAAATAATTAATGCAAAGTAAGGCCGACGGCAGATGTTACTTTTCTCTCTGCCTGCGTACGTACCAAATCTAAAATAGCTATACGTACCATATCCAAATACACTCATGAGGTTTCTGTATGCAACACTTGTCCAGCTGATGGAGTTGATGGATGGGTGGTCGATTGAGTTGCTAAATATATTATACATATTTTATACCTAAAAGCTAAACCTTTTTATATTGAACATCTAATGTGTAACCAATGCATACCGACTCATCCATTGAACATCTAACGTGTGAGAAAGGCATACCAACTCCTCCATTGAACATCTAACGTGTAACCAATACATACTGACTCATCCATTAAACACTGACTCATCCATTAAGCATCTAACGTACCAATGCATACCGACTCATCTATTGAACATATAACGTTTCGTTAGAAGTTTCCCCGATGCCATTTCACCGGGGAAACTATTGGCGGGATACTTTAGAAGCAATCTTTGATAGAAAGTTTCCCCGACGACATGTCGCCGGGGAAACTATTGGCGGGAAAATATTGGACAGAAAACATTGGCGGGAAAATGTTAACAATTTACCTCACTTTTTTAGCATAAAAGGAGAACCACACACACTCCTTATCATCACAACCACCAGCAGATCACACACACTTATCATCACAAACACATTGTTGTTATGAAGATGTTGAAGCATGAAGCTTTTCCGTGTAGGTGTGGACGTGGAGAGGTAGTTCTTCGACAATCGTGGCAACATGATACCTTCGATAGACAGTACTATGCAAAGGTGGAACCTCCAGTTTCATATGGATGCAAATTTTTTATGGAAAGACGAACGAGTTAGACTACTTATCAATTCTCTTGGAGGTTCAATGAGCTTTTCTCCTCCAAGATCTTCTTCGAGACCTTCTACGAGCTTTTCTCCTCCAAGCTCTTCTTCGAGACCTTCAAGGACTCCAATTTCTTCTCCAAGCTCTTCAATGTGTGCAAACTGTGTGCTGTTGAATGGAAAACTAAAGGTACTTGAGAGTACAGTAGAGTTGTACCGCAATGCCTATAGGCACACAGTGGATTCAGCTGCACTACTTCACGACCTTTACGATGACATGGGGAACCTTAGCTTGAACAAGTTTGTGATGTATTTTTTTCGTGTTTACAAGTCTAATATCGTTGTAATATACATGTTTAATTAAGCGCGTTTTTAAGTGTCCGTGATAAATAAAATTATGTTTATGAGTGTCAGTCTGTAAGTCTCCCATGCATTTACACAAAAGGTTTTATGTAATATTTAGAATAAATAAAGATTTGTTTTACAAATGTCTCATTTTTATTATATAAACGTCGCGAAAATAAAATAACATCGGATCAATAGTTAAAATAATAATTATATGGAATAAATAATTATATAGTTTTTTAGTAAATAATAATTATACCTTAAATAAGTAAAAAACAAATAACAGTTTTATAATTTTTCATAATAAGCAAAAATTAATAATATATATTTGACAGGGAGTTTCCCCTGTGATTTGGCAGGTAAAAGCCCGCCACAGATTTTCTGCTAAAGTTCGAAGTTAAATAATCTTGGCCGGGTATCCCTGGCGACATGTCGCCAGGGATAATATTGTCAGGTTATTATCAAAAAAAGATTAAGGTTAATTACGCTGGTCGAAGTTTCCCTGGCGACATGTCACCAGGGATAAATGGGAGGGAAAATTTCCCGCTTTTTCTTTTGGCATCTGATTTAGGACGATGATTCCCCGGCGACATGTCACCAGGGATACCACGGTCAAACTTTGACCAAAAAGTCTATCTACTTTTTGGCCACGTCAACAAAGTCGCCAGGGAGAAGGGGTTATCCCTGGCGACATTTAGTCGCCAGGGAAACCTCGGTCACCTGATCTCAACTTTCTTGTAGTGAGTCATGATTTATTAGTTATTTATAGTCCATGTTTTAATAATTAATTAATACAATAGTCTAAATTAAATAGTAAAATACTTTGGTTAAAACATGTATTATTCATTAAAAATAATATAACCTAGGTCATGATTAAATTAAATTAATTACTAGTCATGTTTTAATTAATTTAATTTTTCTTGAAAAATAATATAACTTGTAAAAATATATATCTTGTATAAATTAATCCTGTGACCGAACCCATGTTTTAATTTTGACCGAACCATGAACCGGACCGAACAGTGAACCGGACCGAACCGTGAACCGGACCGAACCGTGAACCAGACCGAACCGGCCCGACAGTGACTAGACCGGTCTAGCCGGCAACCACTGTTGTAGCCTGGCTAGCCACTGATGGACCAAAAACACCACCGGCTGCTAGCCGGTGGTTCCCCCTGTTCTTGCTGCGTTCCCACTATTAGAACAAAGCAGCCACCGGCTTGAGTCGGTGATGCTGTTGTGCTGCGCCGAGACCCAAACAGACCACAAGGCCACCCGACGCGAGTCGGGGTCCTTGTTTCTTGCTGCCAAACCAACACAACCACGCCAAGACCCCTTGGTCTCGGCTTTTGGTGCAGATCGAACCAAGTCGAGAGCCTAGGGCTCTCGGTTCGTGTGTTGGCCGAACAAACCCCACCAAAACCAACTAAATTACTTGTTTTCTTGATTAGTTAACATGTTATTATTTATTTTTATTTTCAAGAACACATGAATCTTAACTAGAGAAAATAAAAATAACAAGATGAAAGGTTTTGATGTTTACCAAATAGTGATCGAATGAGGACAAGAACACTAACACGAATAACCCGTAAATCAACAACCAAAACAAATCAAACACCCCTTAGTGTCTTGATTGGCTGGAGGCAAGAGGAGGCAAGAAAGAGAGGCTATGGTTTTCTTGGTTGTAAAAATAAATGTGTTATGTTTTTCTTGTGTTTTCCCTTTTCCGTAAACTAGTCAAAATCAAATGGGCTGCGCCCTTTCTCCTTTCTTGTCCACAACTACTAGGGCCCACAAGGGTATAGCCGACTGATTTTCATGTTTAATAATGTACGTGTTAGTTTGTTAATATATTCGTGTTAGTTCGTGGTTACATGTTCGTGTTATAAATAATACTTGTACGTAACTAATATTTATCGTATAATAATAAATATATACTTAGTTAGTATGTTCGTGTTTTAATGTTCGTGATTACATGCTCGTGATTATAATTATTATGATTAATAATTATCGTGTATTAATATGTACTTAATAACTATCGTGCACTAACACGTACGTAGTTTCTGAATTTATTATTCGTGACACGTGTTCATGACATAAAAGAAATTTTTAATTGGTTCGTATGCTTACGTAGTTTACTGTTCATGGCATTTAGATACGGGTTTTACATATAATAAATATCCGAAGATAGCCATGAAATGCATGCGGACTCCAATAAAATTCATATAGAAGGCAAGCATTCATTATCAAATACCCGAGATAAATGCTAAATGGTCAACTCAAAGTTGGTGAGAATATAGGTTTCAATTCAAAATAATAAAATATGGACCACAAATGTTCAGTTCAAGTACACATGCAACTATGGGAGATATAGTGCCAAGTGTATGATAAATCGGGTGTTCACGGTATTTATAATGACATCAAACGAATGATCCAATAGTACACCACAATGTACATAGAAATTTCCCTAAGAGAGTATCTAGCCAAGATAAGTTAAGTCACTCAAATGGTATACACTCGCCCAACGACAAAATATGCCCAAATGGAGGTTGTCAAGCCTCGATAGATCTATCCATAACATAAGAGCTTACTCCCGCAGAGTAATTAACGATTCAAGATAGTGGGGACTATGGCTAAAGCTACTTAAGCTAATCATAAACAATGCTCCTTGAGCGTTCACAGAAAATAGTTTATTTTTTTGCATCAACGAGCAAGTATCAAAACATTTATCTCACCCCAAAGCATTAAACATATAAAGCGTTTAAAAGTGGCTTCGACTCACCTCAAACAAAAAATCAACTCGTGCAAGTATATGAATCAAGTAAAAGCGAACTACACTAGCGGCAACCTAAATATAGTACTATAGTTTAGGCGCAAGCAAATAAATCACTTCAGTCTAACACGTATAACACTTACCAAACATGTGTTTAGTTTTATAGATAAAACATGACTTATCAAAATCATATAATTACAATTAGTATCTTATACTTAGGCAAAAATATTTATTTTTGATTCGGCAGAACTTCGGCAGCCTTTCGGCGTAAATTTTAATTTACTCAACTTTAACTGTCAAATATTCACTACAATTTCTACAGAAAATTTGACAGCCTTTCGGCGTCATTTTAAAGTTTCCATTTTTAGCAATTTCTCAAGTCACAACCAATTTTCATAGTTCACAATCCAATGTCATCAATGACTCATTTATGTCCGTAAAAATAACCATTTATAAGTCCAACTTGTAATATAGTAAAAACTTTCGACAATGCGCTTTTACCCTATCTTAACTGTTTCCAACATATATATACATCATTTTAAACCCGTTTTGACACTAAAAATGATCCGGTTTGACTCGAAAATGCCCATTTCACTTATTTATAAATCTTGACAGCTTTTTAGTACGTTTTATCATTTTTATGTACATTATCATATCTTACTCCTTTTTAATCTGGACGGAAAGTTCTAACTATCCCCGGCTATATAGACAACTTATACTTTTCAAAAATTTGACTCTTGAACCTTTAAAATCATCATTTAGAACTCGATATCACAAATGAATTTTCCTTATTAACAAGTAAACGTACAAATTTTCAAAAAATATACATTTATTGTTACGACAAACAAACGACCACAACTTGCTCATTTTAAGTTCGTTTTTAACTTATAATATACCAAAATGAAGGTATTAACTTATATTTTTATAATCATGAATTAATATAGTGTCAAAACAATTTTTGTAACCTTTTTTAGTTAATATAAAATTAAGACAGACTGTTACATTTTGGTAAAAATACTTTTTGACAATTTTTAAACAAAATCCCCATCTAGTTACACTACTAGTTTAATCAAAAACTCATAAACACAAATAACATACCGAAAACATAATTAAATCCATAGATCTATAAATATAACAACATATATTTTTGTAAAAAACTTTACTTATTGATGAGACTCGTATTATACATGTTTTCATTACTCAAAACGGACAAAAACCAGATAAAATATCATCAAAAATGTGTCAAATACCCTTGAATTGTTGTTTGTGTGTTTGCGGGCACAGATAGTGAGAATTCACTTAGAAATGAAATAATCAAGCAAAAATGAACACGAGAAACGAAGTTGTACAAAAGAACCGGACCCGGATGTGGAATTTCCAAAAAGACCCTTGAAGTTTTGAAGATGTACAAGTTTGGGCCCTCAACAATTGAAGAATGACGCTTTATACCCTTATAAACCTCTAAAATACAAAAAGTTTCCTTAAAGTTTGAATAATGCCCAAAGTCATGCTTTGAAGAATGCAAATATGACATTTCAAGCCCTTTTACAAGTTGTATAAACACACAAGGGCTATTCTTGCCTAATTTGAAACTTAAATGCATGTTAACAAACTGCATTGAATGTTAACTTGTTTGAGGGGCCGTTTTGCTATATATTATACCATAGTTGAAGGTAGTGTACTGCCACGTTTAAACCCTACTTTACCCGGTTTTTAATCCAAGCCTAAACAAAACCTAACATAAGCCCACCCTTAATAACCCGACCGGCCCAACTTTTAAATTAAGTATAATAAATTTAAACTCGCACTAAACATAATTAAACTCACCTAAACAGATCAAATGCCAATTGTTTACTCACCCTTATCGTATAAACCCTAAACACCCAATCACAATTAAATCAAAGGGGTTTTGGTGTGTCTCATCCAAATTGATAATTAAACAAAAACTAAACCCGCCTATGTGCTTACCTTTGCCACATCAACTATCCATGTGCCCTATCATACCCTCCCCTACTACAAAAAGGGATGTTTTTTTAAGAAGATAAAACATTGACAGAGAATCAAGGGCTTTGTGTTGGGAATTAGATTTGATGATATAAAACATAATATAGAAACAAGAGGGCCTAAATGCAAATATTAAGATTTACAAGAATATAGAGACCTTCTACACAAAGAAACGAACTTGAGTGCAAAAGATGGAAGGACTTCTAAAATAATTAGATTTCTTTTAAGAAGGGTTATGTGTAGTATATAAACATACACCTGCCTTGGTTTTGAATATCTCCTAATTCACAATGTAAACCTAAAAGTGTCTTCGTATTCTAGGCATGGGATTTAATGTATACACGCCTAGGGTTATTTGTAATAGTTTGTTTTTAATGCAAGTAATCGTTCAGAGAATATTTGTCTTGTTTGTTAAACACCTTGTTTAATCAATGTTCTAATTTCTAACAAGGTGTTCGAACGAAGAACGAAGATCAAGGCTTTAAAATTCATCTGTTCTTTAAAGTTCGGATCTCTCTGCACATCCATATTTAAGGACTCCGATTTCTTCTCCAAGCTCTTCAATGTGTGCAAACAGTGTGCTGTTGAATGGAAAAATAAAGGTACTTGAGAGTACAGTACAGTTGTACCGCAATGCCGATAGGCACACAGTGGATTCAGCTGCACTACTTCACGACCTTTACGATGACATGGGGAACCTTATCTTGAACAAGTTTGTGATGTGTTTTTTTCGTGTTTACAACTCTAATATCGTTGTAATATCCATGTTTAATTAAGCGCCTTTTTAAGTGTCCGTGATAAATAAAATTATGTTTATGAGTGTCAGTCTGTAAGTCTCCCATGCGTTTACACAAAAGGTTTTATGTAATATTTAGAATAAATAAAGATTTGTTTTACAGATGTCTCATTTTTTATTATATAAACATCGCGAAAATAAAATAACATCGGATCAATAGTTAAAATAATAATTATATGGAATAAATAATTATATAGTTTTTTAGTAAATAATAATTATATCTTAAATAAGTAAAAAACAAATAATAGTTTTATAATTTTTCATAATAAGCAAAAATTAATAGTATATATTTGACAGGGAGTTTCCCTTGTGATTTGGCAGGTAAAAGCCCGCCACAGATTTTCTGCTAAAGTCCGAAGTTAATTAATCTTGGTCGGGTATTGATAGGTGTGAAAACACCCATCCTTTTACCACTTAAATCGGGCTAAAACGAGACCAAAACACGTATTTAATATCATTTGTTTGGAATTATGCGTGGTTTTTGTGTTTATTGTGTTTTCAGAGTCGACCGGATGAATATTAAAGAAAACATGGGATTGCACGGGTTTTATCAAGGAAAAAGACTCAAGACGAAGTCTATTGTCCAAGAGATGCAAAAGATTTGAAGTCATTGTGCCTATTTGAAGATTTATCGAAGAATAGAGCCAAAGATGGAAGATTCATATATGTCGAAGAACTCGAGTCTATTAAATAAAATATTATAGGACGAGTTGGAATTATTCACCGACACTTCTCAAATCCAAGTCGGAAACGTTTATTTAAAAGACGCGTGAAGACTTAAGAAGAAAGAAGAAAAAGAAGCACGAATCAAAGCCCAATCAAGAGCCCATCAACACCATACACACGCCTATATAAAGCCTTCACCTCACAAAATTTCACACACTTAGTTTTAGACTTAGTTTTTAGTTTTTCATTCCTCTAGTTTTCTAGAGAGAGAAAGTTCCATACTTTCTCTCACTAAACTTTTTCTTTGTTTTTCATCTTTTAATTCAAAACTTTCTTGTACTTTTGATTTCATTAATCTTAATCAAGTTTATGCTTTTAAGTTCTTTAAGCTTTTCCTACTTTTCTTGATTTGTCTAATCCTTGATCCGATTGTTGAAACCATTATGGTTGGGATTTTTGGACGTGTTCTTGACCTTTAGCTTAATCTTTCTTGTCCTTTTTAAGCTCTAGTTTGTGATTAAGCCGTAAGCTTTCCATGCTTATCGGTTGATTGCTTGCCTATGCTTATTGATTTTCGGATTTCTTCAAAGTTTTAATCATTGAAAAGTTTTGTTTATTAAGTTTTAAAGTTTCTTGTTTTCAAAAGTTATCAAATTTAATCTTTTTGAAGTGTTTAGATTTCGAATCACCTAGCTTATTTCCTTTGCTTATTGAGTTTTTAGCTTTCCACCAATTTCGGAACTGCATTCATCTCATCGCAATACAAGGGTTTTAACACATTCCGACGGGTCTTCTTTGCTTGGTATCGCAATAACCCAAAAGGGGTTTTACTTTGCGATAGGTTGTAAACCCCCCTATTCCGATCTGGGATTGCGATCGCATATTGCGATCGCACATTCCGACGGGTTTAGGTCCCTTTTCTAGTCGAAACTCTGGCCAATTTTTATTTGCAACATTCCGATCGTCTTCATTCCGACAGCATCATTGCGACAGTTTGGATTTTGAACATTCCGATGGTGGTTAACAAATACATTCCGATGGACCATTTTTTGCACATTCCGATGCTTTTGACTTTTAGATTATTCCGATAGTAGTTATTTTCAACATTCCGATAGAACAAGTCTTTAAGCATTTATTCAATTAAGTTTTCAAAGTAATTTTTCTAATCCTTCCTTTATGTTTTCAAGCACTCAATTTTAACTTGTCAATTTAGTTATTCTTCCAAAGTTTTAAGTTACTCGACGTCATCTACATTTAAGTGATATTAGTTTAAAAATAGATAAACAAACCAACTCCTTTTTAGTAACCAAGAACAAATCATTCCACTTAAGGCCGAGATCAATTCGAGAGGATATCGAGAGAACTAAATTAGAACCCGTTGCAAATCATTGTATCAAATGGCGCCGCTGCCGGCTCTTCTCGTTAAGATCAAAAGTTTTTTGTGAGAACTTGGATTTTGGGATCCGTTCCCCGTGAACGTTACTTTTTCAAAAATCTTCAAAAAAAAAAAAAAAAAAAAAAAAAAACAACAAAAAAAAAAAAAAAAAAATATAAAATTTTCAAAAATCCTAAAAATTAAAAAGACAATAAAACCAAAAATATTTTTGCTTTGTTTTTCTTTGTTCGTTCTTTTGCAGGTGTATGCGCACTCGATCCACGTCTTATCAAGAGCCCGAGCCTCTCGATAACTTAGACATGGCTGGTGTACAAAACAACAATAACATACCACCTCCGAACAAAAATAATAACAACAACAATCCGCCTTTCAACAACATGAACAATAACAACAACAATGAGCACCTTCCGGATAATCGCCCAATGATTGAATTGCTGCAAGCTCATGTCGATGTAAATACGGATCCAATTGTTATACCACCAATTGCCGCCAACAATTTCGAGCTAAAGTCAGGCTTTATCCAGATGGTCTCAGCTCAACCATTCTTGGGACGAACCATTGATGACCCACACGACCATATCAAGAGATTTCTACAACTCACCAACACGGTCAAGTTCAATGGTGTTCCACAGGAGGTTATAAGGTTACAACTTTTTCCCTTTTCTTTAGAGGGACAAGCCCGACATTGGCTTGCTAAGGAACCGCCACAGAGTATTCTCTCGTGGACGGATTTGGAAACAAAGTTTATCAACTACTTTTTTCCACCCTCTCGTACTACCGCTTTGCGAAATGAGATCTTAAATTTTGAACAAAAGTACGATGAGTCATTCAGTGAATCTTGGGATCGTTTCAAAGATCTTTTACGAAAATGCCCACAACATGGTTTTACCAAAGTTCATCAAATAAATACTTTTTACAATGGTTTAAGCATGAATGACCAAGATTCACTGAACAGTGCTTCGGGGGGTAATCTATTGGCTAAGACTTCCAATGCTGCTTGGGACATCATTGAGAATAAATCTCGTGTGCAAACCAAGAGTGTTAGGACCAATGTTGCTAGTGCTAGCACTAATGACAGCGACAAGCGATTAGACAAAATCACCACGCTTCTTGAATCGCTTGTCACCCACACCGTCAGCAACAACAACAGCAACAACGCCAAAAACGCTCAAGTGAACGCTGTCAGCCAACCTTGTGAGATATGCGGTGGTCCTCACTCTTACACAACTTGTAACGCCACCCAAGATTACCCTGCTGAGAATGTTAATGCAGCATATGGCACCTATACTCAACCTGCTTATCAAGCAAAACCTCAAGGTGACCGCAACCTGCTTAGCTACCGTTCTAACAACTATCTCTCACCACCTGGTTTTAATCCTAACAACCAAAACCAACAACAAAACCTCAACCGTCCTCCTCAACAACAACAAACTCGTACACCATACATCCCTCCTCACAAGCAGCAACAACCACCGCAACGAAACACCCAAGTTTACCAGCAACCTGCTTATCAATCACCCGCATACACTGCTCCTTCAAACCAAACCCCCGCATCACATCAAGACATTGGAACCTACATGAGAACTAACGATGTGATCGTGGATAATCTCCAACAGGAAGTGCGCAACTTGAAAGCAGACTTGATGAAACAAGAGAATGATCTGAGAGCTGATATGAAACACACTATGGATAGTCAAACAAATGACTTGCGGAACATGATGGCTAGTTTCTTCAACAGTAATCAACCCTCTTCTTCGGGTACTCTTCTGAGTAATACCGTTGCGAATCCAAGAGGGGAGATGAAAGCAATCACTACTCGAAGTGGTAAAGGTACCAAGGAACCCGAGCTTCCTATACCTCCACCGGTGATTGTGACTAAGGAGAACGAGTCACCTGCTCCTATTTCTCATCCTTCTCCTTCCCCAATTTCTCCACCTCTTCCTTCTACCCCTCCTCCACCCAAGGATGTGAGTGATCCTATTATCCCAAAGCCTTCCTCTTCTTCCAACATACCTTATCCATCTAGGTTGAGGAAAGAGAAGCTCAAAAGCAAGGACGATATTCAGGTTTCGAATTTCCTTAAAATGTTCAAACAACTGAATTTCAATATCTCCTTCGCTGAGGCTCTCGCTCACATGCCTAAATATGCGAAAATGTTTAAAGATCTTTTGAGCGACAAGGAAAAACTCCTCGATCTCGCCAACACCCAACTTAATGAGAACTGCTCTGCAGTGCTCTTAAGGAAATTGCCAATCAAGCTTGGTGATCCGGGTCGTTTTCTTATCCCTTGCAATTTCCCGGGAGTAGAGAATTGCATGGCCCTAGCCGATCTAGGTGCCAGTATTAATCTCATGCCTCTAAGTGTTTAGAAGCAATTATCTCTCCCAGAGCTAGTCCCCACTAAAATGACTTTGGAATTGGCCAACCGTACGGTTGCTTATCCAGTGGGGATAGCCGAAGACGTCATTGTAGGAGTCGACAAATTCACCTTTCCTGCTGATTTTGTTGTCGTCGACTACGAGATGGACCCCCGTGTGCCACTTATTGTTGGTCGTCCATTCCTTAGGACCGGTCGCACTCTCATTGATGTTGAAGCCGGTGAGCTTATCATGAGAGTGGGTGACGATAAAGTAGTCTTCAACATGGGAAAGTTGTCTAAACAACCTTATTCCAACGAGAGTGTTAATTGTATTGACGTTCTGGATGAGGCTTGTGAAGCACACTTTATTGATGCTTGCAAAAGTATTCCTACCTCTCTTCCCACTGTTGAGACCGTGTCCTCCATTGATTCATCATTGTCTCTATTTGGAGATAGTGATTTATTTTGGAACAATCTTGAAGATACCATGGGAGATGTGAATTTAGCTACTAATGACTCTCCCACCGAGGGGGATGAAGACATGAATTTCTTTGACAATCTTCTCACTGAAGACAATCCTTCTCCTCCATCTCCCACGGTTATTGCTATCGATGCCACGACTTTGAACACGTCTCCCGTCGAAAATCCTTCGGATTTAGAACTTAAGGAGTTGCCGCCCCATCTCGAGTATGCGTTCCTTGAAGCAGAGAAGAAGTCACCCGTCATCATCGCTAAGGACTTGCAAGAAGAACAGAAAACTCGTCTCATCGCTGTGCTTAAAGCTCATAAGAAAGCAATTGCTTGGAAAATTTCCGATATCCGCGGAATTGATCCGAACTTTTGTACTCACAAGATTCTCATGGAAGATGACTTCAAACCCACAATCCAGAACCAAAGAAGGGTTAATCCTAAAATTCATGACGTCATCAAACAAGAGGTTATCAAACTTCTAGATGCCGGCTTGATCTACCCTATTTCGGATTCGCCGTGGGTAAGTCCCGTCCATTGTGTGCCCAAGAAGGGCGGAATAACCGTTGTTCCCAATGAACACAACGAGTTGATTCCCACTCGTCTCGTTACTGGATGGAGAGTTTGTATTGATTATCGCAAGCTCAATGATGCCACGAGAAAAGACCACTTTCCTCTTCCCTTCATAGATCAAATGCTCGAGCGTCTAGCTGGTAATGACTATTACTGCTTCTTAGACGGTTTCTCTGGGTATTTTCAAATTCCCATCGATCCCAAGGACCAAGAAAAGACCACATTCACTTGTCCCTATGGAACATTTGCTTACAAACGCATGCCTTTTGGTTTATGCAATGCTCCTGGGACATTCCAAAGGTGTATGATGGCTATCTTCCATGACATGGTGGAAGACACTATGGAAGTATTCATGGATGATTTCTCGGTCTATGGCGATTCATTCTCTGCGTGCCTTGCCAATTTGGAACGTATGCTCAAGCGGTGCGAAGACACTCGCCTTGTTCTTAACTGGGAAAAATGCCATTTTATGGTAAAAGAGGGCATCGTGCTAGGACATAAAATCTCCAAAGCCGGTCTTGAAGTAGACCGTGCTAAAGTTGATGTTATCGCTAAGTTGCCTCCACCTTCAACCGTGAAGGGTGTGAGAAGTTTCCTGGGTCATGCGGGCTTCTACCGTCGATTCATCAAAGATTTTTCTCAAATCGCTCGCCCGATGACCCACCTCTTGGAAAAAGATACTCCATTTATCTTTTCCAAAGAGTGCCTTGACGCCTTCAACTCGCTTAAAGATAAGCTAACTAAGGCACCCGTCTTAGTCACCCCCAATTGGGAGCTGCCTTTTGAGTTGATGTGCGATGCTAGTGATTTTGCTATTGGAGCGGTTCTTGGACAAAGAGTGAACAAACACTTCCAACCGATCCATTACGCTAGCAAGACAATGACTGGGGCACAATTGCATTATACGACAACGGAAAAAGAGCTTTTAGCTGTTGTCTATGCTTTTGAAAAATTCCGCCCCTATCTTGTCCTTTCCACCACCATTGTGTACACCGATCATTCCGCGTTGAAGTACTTGTTGACAAAGCAAGATTCCAAACCAAGACTTCTTCGCTGGGTTTTGCTGCTCCAGGAATTTAAAATCGACATCCGCGATAAAAAAGGAGCAGAAAACCTAGCCGCAGATCATCTTAGTAGACTTGAGGATCCTTACCAGGGGGCTCATCCGAACAAAGAAATCAATGATTCTTTTCCCCTGGAGACCTTAATGTCTATCAATTCAACTACTGATGAAACCCCGTGGTTTGCGGACATTGCAAACTATTTGGCGGGTGGAATCCTCGTTGACGGGTTAACATCCCAGCAAAAGAAAAAGTTCTTCAAAGACATCAAGACTTACTTTTGGGATGACCCGTATCTTTTCAAACAATGTGCCGACTTGATTATTCGCCGATGTGTTGATGGACCGGCAGCTTTCGAAATCCTTGATGCTTGCCACAAAGGACCCACTGGTGGTCACTTTGGTCCCAACTACACCGCCAAAAAAGTGTTTGACTCGGGATTTTATTGGCCCACCATCTACCGTGATGCTCACGAGATGGTTAAACGATGTGATGCTTGCCAAAAACAAGGCACGATCACACGTAAAGACGAGATGCCTCAGAATTTCATACAAGAATGTGAAATCTTTGATGTTTGGGGTATCGACTTTATGGGGCCATTTCCCTCCTCGAAAGGAAACAAATACATCCTTGTTGCTGTTGACTACGTTTCAAAGTGGGTTGAAGCCAAAGCTTTACCTACTAATGATGCAAGGGTGGTTTGTAACTTTTTGAAATCGCTGTTCGCTCGATTCGGCGTTCCTCGTGCTATTATAAGTGACCGCGGGACTCATTTTTGCAACGATCAATTTGCAAGAGTCATGGCCAAGTATGGTGTCAATCACCGTCTTTCCACTGCTTATCATCCCCAAACCAATGGGCAAGCCGAGATATCCAATCGTGGATTGAAACGAATTTTGGAGCGTACTGTGGGAGAGCATCGTGCCGCGTGGGCCGATAAGTTAGATGACGCTCTGTGGGCTTTCCGTACTGCTTACAAGACCCCGATCGGTTGTACACCTTATCGTCTTGTGTACGGGAAAGCATGCCACCTTCCCATCGAGCTGGAGCATAAGGCACACTGGGCCTTAAAGTGGGCTAACTTCGACATCAACAAAGTCGGTGATCATCGCAAGATTCAACTCAACGAGCTCAATGAACTGAGAAATGAAGCGTATGAGAACTCGCTGATCTACAAAGAGAAGACGAAGATCCTCCATGACGCAAAAATCAAGAACCGAGAGTTCCATATTGGTGATCAAGTCTTACTTTTCAACTCTCGGTTGAAGATCTTCTCTGGCAAGTTGAAGAGCCGCTGGTCTGGTCCATTCACCGTCGCCAACGTCTTTCCGTATGGGACCATTGAGCTTTCTCAACCAAATGGGTCCAATTTCAAGGTGAATGACCAGCGTCTGAAGCTGTACTTTGGTGAGGACATCTCTCAGGAGATGATTCCATCCCTCACCACATTCCCCATGAACTAATTTTGGGTCGAGTCAGGCTCGTGACTCGGTCATCAAAAACAAGCGCTCCTCGGGAGGCAACCCGAGTATCTATCCTATTACGTTTTAACCTCCTAAGTGTAGGGGGGCCTGCATAGGTGTTTGTATTTTTGTGGTGATGTGATTACAAGGATGAATGCACTCTTGGAACCTTTGAAGAACCGTGCTCCCGTGTTATCCGAAATCCGGTTCTATCTCTCAACTATCGTGATTCAATTTTCTTCATTCTCACATTTGAAATTGATCACTTTAGTCGTCTCTTCCTTAACCTGAGTTAACCAACGTGCACAATGTCATAAGTGTAGGGGAGACTTTTCCCACATGCTTAAACATTGAGGACAATGTTTATCTTAAGTGTAGGGGGACTTCTATCGAAGTTTTAAGTGGACTTTTCCATGAAAATGCCTTCAATTAACCGGAAAATCATCTTTTTCAACATTTTTCAAATTTTTAATTAACTTTGGCCATTTAGTCGTAATTTTTAAAATTTTTATCGTTGCTTTCATATGTATATATTCGCGATAAAGTCAAAAGTATTAATAAGTGGTGTAGCTAGTTTAGAATTCTTTGACATATTAGGCCCGTTGCGTTTATTTTGACTCAACCCGAATAGACTTATCCAAGTTTATTCTAGCTAGTATCCTTAACCATGTAGACCTTAATTGGTTTATTAGGCTAAGTGTCCACGAGTCTCATTACTTGAGATTTTAAATTGTGGAGGACGAGAAATGATAGAGTCAATTATAAGTCGGTATTCTTGCGCAAGCTCACTTGGTGTAATTATTTGCCTATTCTCCCATCACTTGCTAAAAATTTATCTGCAATAAGTAAGGTCGTACGATTTGAAAAGTTACTTAGCTTCTAGCCCAAGATCGTTTAAAAGTTGCTCGGTAATGATAAGAGTTCATAGCCAAGGCATAACTTATGAAGCGGGGCGCGAAGATTGGCGAGTCCGAAAAGGCCCTAACAAGGCATGAGGATTCAATTTTATTGCTGAAGATCCAAAGTGATGTGAAAAGCATTATTCCCAAAATCAATATGAAGGATCAAGACTCACGACGAAAAGCAATCAACTCCCATAAAGATCATGGAGAAGTCTATCCGAAAATACCCTAACAAGGTATGAGGATAAATAGATCCAAGTCCAAAAAGGAGGCGTATCGTTGTATCTCAAAATCCCAATTAGAGATTGAAGAAATAATCATGAAGTCGTGGTCAACAAAGTTGGAGTACCCCTCAAAAGTCTCCAAGCGAAGAAACTCTATTATGATGAGAAGACCATTATCTCAAGAACGTCTCTCGAAGATATGAAGTATGAAGTGCATGCCAAATATCGGCCCGAGAAAGGTCTCAAATCGTGAACCAAGTTATGCCAAGATATGAACTTTTTGATATCCCGAGAAGCAGTTTTAAAAGATTTTGTCCTTTAGCTAACTATTGATCAAATCGTCCTACTTTGCTTTCAGCCCTAAATAACTATCGAAATAAGTCCAAAAATGCATCTTCATGATCATTCTAAGACAAAAATAAAATATAAGAGATACACCTAGGAATAAGGGAGTCTAAGCATTTAATTAAGCCATGTGTGTAAGTGTTTGAATTCTAACTTATAATGACAATGATCTCGTTTTTAAGCTTAGTTTGGGGAACGTGAAACTTGAGGATGATAAATCTTCGCAGCACCGAAGCCCTAATGTAAGTCCTCGATCTCTTTCCAAGTTATTACCACATAAGTTATTTTCTATCCTCTTGTTTACATTAAAATTTTAATTTCTTAGTACTTTAAAATTTTTATTTAAGTAGTATTTTAATAAGGCCAAGGTTAATTGATAATGAGAAAAGTGTAATATTGCTTTGTCACTAAGCATTGCATGAGGGCATGGCAATGGTTAAGTGTAGGGGATTTGATAGGTGTGAAAACACCCATCCTTTTACCACTTAAATCGGGCTAAAACGAGACCAAAACACGTATTTAATATCATTTGTTTGGAATTATGCGTGGTTTTTGTGTTTATTGTGTTTTCAGAGTCGACCGGATGAATATTAAAGAAAACATGGGATTGCACGGGTTTTATCAAGGAAAAAGACTCAAGACGAAGTCTATTGTCCAAGAGATGCAAAAGATTTGAAGTCATTGTGCCTATTTGAAGATTTATCGAAGAATAGAGCCAAAGATGGAAGATTCATATATGTCGAAGAACTCGAGTCTATTAAATAAAATATTATAGGACGAGTTGGAATTATTCACCGACACTTCTCAAATCCAAGTCGGAAACGTTTATTTAAAAGACGCGTGAAGACTTAAGAAGAAAGAAGAAAAAGAAGCACGAATCAAAGCCCAATCAAGAGCCCATCAACACCATACACACGCCTATATAAAGCCTTCACCTCACAAAATTTCACACACTTAGTTTTAGACTTAGTTTTTAGTTTTTCATTCCTCTAGTTTTCTAGAGAGAGAAAGTTCCATACTTTCTCTCACTAAACTTTTTCTTTGTTTTTCATCTTTTAATTCAAAACTTTCTTGTACTTTTGATTTCATTAATCTTAATCAAGTTTATGCTTTTAAGTTCTTTAAGCTTTTCCTACTTTTCTTGATTTGTCTAATCCTTGATCCGATTGTTGAAACCATTATGGTTGGGATTTTTGGACGTGTTCTTGACCTTTAGCTTAATCTTTCTTGTCCTTTTTAAGCTCTAGTTTGTGATTAAGTCGTAAGCTTTCCATGCTTATCGGTTGATTGCTTGCCTATGCTTATTGATTTTCGGATTTCTTCAAAGTTTTAATCATTGAAAAGTTTTGTTTATTAAGTTTTAAAGTTTCTTGTTTTCAAAAGTTATCAAATTTAATCTTTTTGAAGTGTTTAGATTTCGAATCACCTAGCTTATTTCCTTTGCTTATTGAGTTTTTAGCTTTCCACCAATTTCGGAACTGCATTCATCTCATCGCAATACAAGGGTTTTAACACATTCCGACGGGTCTTCTTTGCTTGGTATCGCAATAACCCAAAAGGGGTTTTACTTTGCGATAGGTTGTAAACCCCCCTATTCCGATCTGGGATTGCGATCGCATATTGCGATCGCACATTCCGACGGGTTTAGGTCCCTTTTCTAGTCGAAACTCTGGCCAATTTTTATTTGCAACATTCCGATCGTCTTCATTCCGACAGCATCATTGCGACAGTTTGGATTTTGAACATTCCGATGGTGGTTAACAAATACATTCCGATGGACCATTTTTTGCACATTCCGATGCTTTTGACTTTTAGATTATTCCGATAGTAGTTATTTTCAACATTCCGATAGAACAAGTCTTTAAGCATTTATTCAATTAAGTTTTCAAAGTAATTTTTCTAATCCTTCCTTTATGTTTTCAAGCACTCAATTTTAACTTGTCAATTTAGTTATTCTTCCAAAGTTTTAAGTTACTCGACGTCATCTACATTTAAGTGATATTAGTTTAAAAATAGATAAACAAACCAACTCCTTTTTAGTAACCAAGAACAAATCATTCCACTTAAGGCCGAGATCAATTCGAGAGGATATCGAGAGAACTAAATTAGAACCCGTTGCAAATCATTGTATCAAATGGCGCCGCTGCCGGCTCTTCTCGTTAAGATCAAAAGTTTTTTGTGAGAACTTGGATTTTGGGATCCGTTCCCCGTGAACGTTACTTTTTCAAAAATCTTCAAAAAAAAAAAAAAAAAAAAAAAACAACAAAAAAAAAAAAAAAAAATGTAAAATTTTCAAAAATCCTAAAAATTAAAAAGACAATAAAACCAAAAATATTTTTGCTTTGTTTTTCTTTGTTCGTTCTTTTGCAGGTGTATGCGCACTCGATCCACGTCTTATCAAGAGCCCGAGCCTCTCGATAACTTAGACATGGCTGGTGTACAAAACAACAATAACATACCACCTCCGAACAAAAATAATAACAACAACAATCCGCCTTTCAACAACATGAACAATAACAACAACAATGAGCACCTTCCGGATAATCGCCCAATGATTGAATTGCTGCAAGCTCATGTCGATGTAAATACGGATCCAATTGTTATACCACCAATTGCCGCCAACAATTTCGAGCTAAAGTCAGGCTTTATCCAGATGGTCTCAGCTCAACCATTCTTGGGACGAACCATTGATGACCCACACGACCATATCAAGAGATTTCTACAACTCACCAACACGGTCAAGTTCAATGGTGTTCCACAGGAGGTTATAAGGTTACAACTTTTTCCCTTTTCTTTAGAGGGACAAGCCCGACATTGGCTTGCTAAGGAACCGCCACAGAGTATTCTCTCGTGGACGGATTTGGAAACAAAGTTTATCAACTACTTTTTTCCACCCTCTCGTACTACCGCTTTGCGAAATGAGATCATAAATTTTGAACAAAAGTACGATGAGTCATTCAGTGAATCTTGGGATCGTTTCAAAGATCTTTTACGAAAATGCCCACAACATGGTTTTACCAAAGTTCATCAAATAAATACTTTTTACAATGGTTTAAGCATGAATGACCAAGATTCACTGAACAGTGCTTCGGGGGGTAATCTATTGGCTAAGACTTCCAATGCTGCTTGGGACATCATTAAGAATAAATCTCGTGTGCAAACCAAGAGTGTTAGGACCAATGTTGCTAGTGCTAGCACTAATGACAGCGACAAGCGATTAGACAAAATCACCACGCTTCTTGAATCGCTTGTCACCCACACCGTCAGTAACAACAACAGCAACAACGCCAAAAACGCTCAAGTGAACGCTGTCAGCCAACCTTGTGAGATATGCGGTGGTCCTCACTCTTACACAACTTGTAACGCCACCCAAGATTACCCTGCTGAGAATGTTAATGCAGCATATGGCACCTATACTCAACCTGCTTATCAAGCAAAACCTCAAGGTGACCGCAACCTGCTTAGCTACCGTTCTAACAACTATCTCTCACCACCTGGTTTTAATCCTAACAACCAAAACCAACAACAAAACCTCAACCGTCCTCCTCAACAACAACAAACTCGTACACCATACATCCCTCCTCACAAGCAGCAACAACCACCGCAACGAAACACCCAAGTTTACCAGCAACCTGCTTATCAATCACCCGCATACACTGCTCCTTCAAACCAAACCCCCGCATCACATCAAGACATTGGAACCTACATGAGAACTAACGATGTGATCGTGGATAATCTCCAACAGGAAGTGCGCAACTTGAAAGCAGACTTGATGAAACAAGGGAATGATCTGAGAGCTGATATGAAACACACTATGGATAGTCAAACAAATGACTTGCGGAACATGATGGCTAGTTTCTTCAACAGTAATCAACCCTCTTCTTCGGGTACTCTTCCGAGTAATACCGTTGCGAATCCAAGAGGGGAGATGAAAGCAATCACTACTCGAAGTGGTAAAGGTACCAAGGAACCCGAGCTTCCTATACCTCCACCGGTGATTGTGACTAAGGAGAACGAGTCACCTGCTCCTATTTCTCATCCTTCTCCTTCCCCAATTTCTCCACCTCTTCCTTCTACCCCTCCTCCACCCAAGGATGTGAGTGATCCTATTATCCCAAAGCCTTCCTCTTCTTCCAACATACCTTATCCATCTAGGTTGAGGAAAGAGAAGCTCAAAAGCAAGGACGATATTCAGGTTTCGAATTTCCTTAAAATGTTCAAACAACTGAATTTCAATATCTCCTTCGCTGAGGCTCTCGCTCACATGCCTAAATATGCGAAAATGTTTAAAGATCTTTTGAGCGACAAGGAAAAACTCCTCGATCTCGCCAACACCCAACTTAATGAGAACTGCTCTGCAGTGCTCTTAAGGAAATTGCCAATCAAGCTTGGTGATCTGGGTCGTTTTCTTATCCCTTGCAATTTCCCGGGAGTAGAGAATTGCATGGCCCTAGCCGATCTAGGTGCCAGTATTAATCTCATGCCTCTAAGTGTTTGGAAGCAATTATCTCTCCCAGAGCTAGTCCCCACTAAAATGACTTTGGAATTGGCCAACCGTACGGTTGCTTATCCAGTGGGGATAGCCGAAGACGTCATTGTAGGAGTCGACAAATTCACCTTTCCTGCTGATTTTGTTGTCGTCGACTACGAGATGGACCCCCGTGTGCCACTTATTGTTGGTCGTCCATTCCTTAGGACCGGTCGCACTCTCATTGATGTTGAAGCCGGTGAGCTTATCATGAGAGTGGGTGACGATAAAGTAGTCTTCAACATGGGAAAGTTGTCTAAACAACCTTATTCCAACGAGAGTGTTAATTGTATTGACGTTCTGGATGAGGCTTGTGAAGCACACTTTATTGATGCTTGCAAAAGTATTCCTACCTCTCTTCTCACTGTTGAGACCGTGTCCTCCATTGATTCATCATTGTCTCTATTTGGAGATAGTGATTTATTTTGGAACAATCTTGAAGATACCATGGGAGATGTGAATTTAGCTACTAATGACTCTCCCACCGAGGGGGATGAAGACATGAATTTCTTTGACAATCTTCTCACTGAAGACAATCCTTCTCCTCCATCTCCCACGGTTATTGCTATCGATGCCACGACTTTGAACACGTCTCCCGTCGAAAATCCTTCGGATTTAGAACTTAAGGAGTTGCCGCCCCATCTCGAGTATGCGTTCCTTGAAGCAGAGAAGAAGTCACCCGTCATCATCGCTAAGGACTTGCAAGAAGAACAGAAAACTCGTCTCATCGCTGTGCTTAAAGCTCATAAGAAAGCAATTGCTTGGAAAATTTCCGATATCCGCGGAATTGATCCGAACTTTTGTACTCACAAGATTCTCATGGAAGATGACTTCAAACCCACAATCCAGAACCAAAGAAGGGTTAATCCTAAAATTCATGACGTCATCAAACAAGAGGTTATCAAACTTCTAGATGCCGGCTTGATCTACCCTATTTCGGATTCGCCGTGGGTAAGTCCCGTCCATTGTGTGCCCAAGAAGGGCGGAATAACCGTTGTTCCCAATGAACACAACGAGTTGATTCCCACTCGTCTCGTTACTGGATGGAGAGTTTGTATTGATTATCGCAAGCTCAATGATGCCACGAGAAAAGACCACTTTCCTCTTCCCTTCATAGATCAAATGCTCGAGCGTCTAGCTGGTAATGACTATTACTGCTTCTTAGACGGTTTCTCTGGGTATTTTCAAATTCCCATCGATCCCAAGGACCAAGAAAAGACCACATTCACTTGTCCCTATGGAACATTTGCTTACAAACGCATGCCTTTTGGTTTATGCAATGCTCCTGGGACATTCCAAAGGTGTATGATGGCTATCTTCCATGACATGGTGGAAGACACTATGGAAGTATTCATGGATGATTTCTCGGTCTATGGCGATTCATTCTCTGCGTGCCTTGCCAATTTGGAACGTATGCTCAAGCGGTGCGAAGACACTCGCCTTGTTCTTAACTGGGAAAAATGTCATTTTATGGTAAAAGAGGGCATCGTGCTAGGACATAAAATCTCCAAAGCCGGTCTTGAAGTAGACCGTGCTAAAGTTGATGTTATCGCTAAGTTGCCTCCACCTTCAACCGTGAAGGGTGTGAGAAGTTTCCTGGGTCATGCGGGCTTCTACCGTCGATTCATCAAAGATTTTTCTCAAATCGCTCGCCCGATGACCCACCTCTTGGAAAAAGATACTCCATTTATCTTTTCCAAAGAGTGCCTTGACGCCTTCAACTCGCTTAAAGATAAGCTAACTAAGGCACCCGTCTTAGTCACCCCCAATTGGGAGCTGCCTTTTGAGTTGATGTGCGATGCTAGTGATTTTGCTATTGGAGCGGTTCTTGGACAAAGAGTGAACAAACACTTCCAACCGATCCATTACGCTAGCAAGACAATGACTGGGGCACAATTGCATTATACGACAACGGAAAAAGAGCTTTTAGCTGTTGTCTATGCTTTTGAAAAATTCCGCCCCTATCTTGTCCTTTCCACCACCATTGTGTACACCGATCATTCCGCGTTGAAGTACTTGTTGACAAAGCAAGATTCCAAACCAAGACTTCTTCGCTGGGTTTTGCTGCTCCAGGAATTTAAAATCGACATCCGCGATAAAAAAGGAGCAGAAAACCTAGCCGCATATCATCTTAGTAGACTTGAGGATCCTTACCAGGGGGCTCATCCGAACAAAGAAATCAATGATTCTTTTCCCCTGGAGACCTTAATGTCTATCAATTCAACTACTGATGAAACCCCGTGGTTTGCGGACATTGCAAACTATTTGGCGGGTGGAATCCTCGTTGACGGGTTAACATCCCAGCAAAAGAAAAAGTTCTTCAAAGACATCAAGACTTACTTTTGGGATGACCCGTATCTTTTCAAACAATGTGCCGACTTGATTATTCGCCGATGTGTTGATGGACCGGCAGCTTTCGAAATCCTTGATGCTTGCCACAAAGGACCCACTGGTGGTCACTTTGGTAAGGCCAAGGTTAAGTGACTACGAGATGGACCCCCGTGTGCCACTTATTGTTAGTACTTTAAAATTTTTATTTAAGTAGTATTTTAATAAGGCCAAGGTTAATTGATAATGAGAAAAGTGTAATATTGCTTTGTCACTAAGCATTGCATGAGGGCATGGCAATGGTTAAGTGTAGGGGATTTGATAGGTGTGAAAACACCCATCCTTTTACCACTTAAATCGGGCTAAAACGAGACCAAAACACGTATTTAATATCATTTGTTTGGAATTATGCGTGGTTTTTGTGTTTATTGTGTTTTCAGAGTCGACCGGATGAATATTAAAGAAAACATGGGATTGCACGGGTTTTATCAAGGAAAAAGACTCAAGACGAAGTCTATTGTCCAAGAGATGCAAAAGATTTGAAGTCATTGTGCCTATTTGAAGATTTATCGAAGAATAGAGCCAAAGATGGAAGATTCATATATGTCGAAGAACTCGAGTCTATTAAATAAAATATTATAGGACGAGTTGGAATTATTCACCGACACTTCTCAAATCCAAGTCGGAAACGTTTATTTAAAAGACGCGTGAAGACTTAAGAAGAAAGAAGAAAAAGAAGCACGAATCAAAGCCCAATCAAGAGCCCATCAACACCATACACACGCCTATATAAAGCCTTCACCTCACAAAATTTCACACACTTAGTTTTAGACTTAGTTTTTAGTTTTTCATTCCTCTAGTTTTCTAGAGAGAGAAAGTTCCATACTTTCTCTCACTAAACTTTTTCTTTGTTTTTCATCTTTTAATTCAAAACTTTCTTGTACTTTTGATTTCATTAATCTTAATCAAGTTTATGCTTTTAAGTTCTTTAAGCTTTTCCTACTTTTCTTGATTTGTCTAATCCTTGATCCGATTGTTGAAACCATTATGGTTGGGATTTTTGGACGTGTTCTTGACCTTTAGCTTAATCTTTCTTGTCCTTTTTAAGCTCTAGTTTGTGATTAAGCCGTAAGCTTTCCATGCTTATCGGTTGATTGCTTGCCTATGCTTATTGATTTTCGGATTTCTTCAAAGTTTTAATCATTGAAAAGTTTTGTTTATTAAGTTTTAAAGTTTCTTGTTTTCAAAAGTTATCAAATTTAATCTTTTTGAAGTGTTTAGATTTCGAATCACCTAGCTTATTTCCTTTGCTTATTGAGTTTTTAGCTTTCCACCAATTTCGGAACTGCATTCATCTCATCGCAATACAAGGGTTTTAACACATTCCGACGGGTCTTCTTTGCTTGGTATCGCAATAACCCAAAAGGGGTTTTACTTTGCGATAGGTTGTAAACCCCCCTATTCCGATCTGGGATTGCGATCGCATATTGCGATCGCACATTCCGACGGGTTTAGGTCCCTTTTCTAGTCGAAACTCTGGCCAATTTTTATTTGCAACATTCCGATCGTCTTCATTCCGACAGCATCATTGCGACAGTTTGGATTTTGAACATTCCGATGGTGGTTAACAAATACATTCCGATGGACCATTTTTTGCACATTCCGATGCTTTTGACTTTTAGATTATTCCGATAGTAGTTATTTTCAACATTCCGATAGAACAAGTCTTTAAGCATTTATTCAATTAAGTTTTCAAAGTAATTTTTCTAATCCTTCCTTTATGTTTTCAAGCACTCAATTTTAACTTGTCAATTTAGTTATTCTTCCAAAGTTTTAAGTTACTCGACGTCATCTACATTTAAGTGATATTAGTTTAAAAATAGATAAACAAACCAACTCCTTTTTAGTAACCAAGAACAAATCATTCCACTTAAGGCCGAGATCAATTCGAGAGGATATCGAGAGAACTAAATTAGAACCCGTTGCAAATCATTGTATCAAATGGCGCCGCTGCCGGCTCTTCTCGTTAAGATCAAAAGTTTTTTGTGAGAACTTGGATTTTGGGATCCGTTCCCCGTGAACGTTACTTTTTCAAAAATCTTCAAAAAAAAAAAAAAAACAACAAAAAACAACAAAAAAAAAAAAAAAAAAATGTAAAATTTTCAAAAATCCTAAAAATTAAAAAGACAATAAAACCAAAAATATTTTTGCTTTGTTTTTCTTTGTTCGTTC
Organism: Glebionis coronaria; assembly: GCA_025667525.1. Lineage (NCBI taxonomy): Eukaryota > Viridiplantae > Streptophyta > Magnoliopsida > Asterales > Asteraceae > Glebionis > Glebionis coronaria. Next base: position 204,718 of record JANFOE010000423.1, read on the forward strand.
TTTTGCAGGTGTATGCGCACTCGATCCACGTCTTATCAAGAGCCCGAGCCTCTCGATAACTTAGACATGGCTGGTGTACAAAACAACAATAACATACCACCTCCGAACAAAAATAATAACAACAACAATCCGCCTTTCAACAACATGAACAATAACAACAACAATGAGCACCTTCCGGATAATCGCCCAATGATTGAATTGCTGCAAGCTCATGTCGATGTAAATACGGATCCAATTGTTATACCACCAATTGCCGCCAACAATTTCGAGCTAAAGTCAGGCTTTATCCAGATGGTCTCAGCTCAACCATTCTTGGGACGAACCATTGATGACCCACACGACCATATCAAGAGATTTCTACAACTCACCAACACGGTCAAGTTCAATGGTGTTCCACAGGAGGTTATAAGGTTACAACTTTTTCCCTTTTCTTTAGAGGGACAAGCCCGACATTGGCTTGCTAAGGAACCGCCACAGAGTATTCTCTCGTGGACGGATTTGGAAACAAAGTTTATCAACTACTTTTTTCCACCCTCTCGTACTACCGCTTTGCGAAATGAGATCATAAATTTTGAACAAAAGTACGATGAGTCATTCAGTGAATCTTGGGATCGTTTCAAAGATCTTTTACGAAAATGCCCACAACATGGTTTTACCAAAGTTCATCAAATAAATACTTTTTACAATGGTTTAAGCATGAATGACCAAGATTCACTGAACAGTGCTTCGGGGGGTAATCTATTGGCTAAGACTTCCAATGCTGCTTGGGACATCATTAAGAATAAATCTCGTGTGCAAACCAAGAGTGTTAGGACCAATGTTGCTAGTGCTAGCACTAATGACAGCGACAAGCGATTAGACAAAATCACCACGCTTCTTGAATCGCTTGTCACCCACACCGTCAGTAACAACAACAGCAACAACGCCAAAAACGCTCAAGTGAACGCTGTCAGCCAACCTTGTGAGATATGCGGTGGTCCTCACTCTTACACAACTTGTAACGCCACCCAAGATTACCCTGCTGAGAATGTTAATGCAGCATATGGCACCTATACTCAACCTGCTTATCAAGCAAAACCTCAAGGTGACCGCAACCTGCTTAGCTACCGTTCTAACAACTATCTCTCACCACCTGGTTTTAATCCTAACAACCAAAACCAACAACAAAACCTCAACCGTCCTCCTCAACAACAACAAACTCGTACACCATACATCCCTCCTCACAAGCAGCAACAACCACCGCAACGAAACACCCAAGTTTACCAGCAACCTGCTTATCAATCACCCGCATACACTGCTCCTTCAAACCAAACCCCCGCATCACATCAAGACATTGGAACCTACATGAGAACTAACGATGTGATCGTGGATAATCTCCAACAGGAAGTGCGCAACTTGAAAGCAGACTTGATGAAACAAGGGAATGATCTGAGAGCTGATATGAAACACACTATGGATAGTCAAACAAATGACTTGCGGAACATGATGGCTAGTTTCTTCAACAGTAATCAACCCTCTTCTTCGGGTACTCTTCCGAGTAATACCGTTGCGAATCCAAGAGGGGAGATGAAAGCAATCACTACTCGAAGTGGTAAAGGTACCAAGGAACCCGAGCTTCCTATACCTCCACCGGTGATTGTGACTAAGGAGAACGAGTCACCTGCTCCTATTTCTCATCCTTCTCCTTCCCCAATTTCTCCACCTCTTCCTTCTACCCCTCCTCCACCCAAGGATGTGAGTGATCCTATTATCCCAAAGCCTTCCTCTTCTTCCAACATACCTTATCCATCTAGGTTGAGGAAAGAGAAGCTCAAAAGCAAGGACGATATTCAGGTTTCGAATTTCCTTAAAATGTTCAAACAACTGAATTTCAATATCTCCTTCGCTGAGGCTCTCGCTCACATGCCTAAATATGCGAAAATGTTTAAAGATCTTTTGAGCGACAAGGAAAAACTCCTCGATCTCGCCAACACCCAACTTAATGAGAACTGCTCTGCAGTGCTCTTAAGGAAATTGCCAATCAAGCTTGGTGATCCGGGTCGTTTTCTTATCCCTTGCAATTTCCCGGGAGTAGAGAATTGCATGGCCCTAGCCGATCTAGGTGCCAGTATTAATCTCATGCCTCTAAGTGTTTGGAAGCAATTATCTCTCCCAGAGCTAGTCCCCACTAAAATGACTTTGGAATTGGCCAACCGTACGGTTGCTTATCCAGTGGGGATAGCCGAAGACGTCATTGTAGGAGTCGACAAATTCACCTTTCCTGCTGATTTTGTTGTCGTCGACTACGAGATGGACCCCCGTGTGCCACTTATTGTTGGTCGTCCATTCCTTAGGACCGGTCGCACTCTCATTGATGTTGAAGCCGGTGAGCTTATCATGAGAGTGGGTGACGATAAAGTAGTCTTCAACATGGGAAAGTTGTCTAAACAACCTTATTCCAACGAGAGTGTTAATTGTATTGACGTTCTGGATGAGGCTTGTGAAGCACACTTTATTGATGCTTGCAAAAGTATTCCTACCTCTCTTCCCACTGTTGAGACCGTGTCCTCCATTGATTCATCATTGTCTCTATTTGGAGATAGTGATTTATTTTGGAACAATCTTGAAGATACCATGGGAGATGTGAATTTAGCTACTAATGACTCTCCCACCGAGGGGGATGAAGACATGAATTTCTTTGACAATCTTCTCACTGAAGACAATCCTTCTCCTCCATCTCCCACGGTTATTGCTATCGATGCCACGACTTTGAACACGTCTCCCGTCGAAAATCCTTCGGATTTAGAACTTAAGGAGTTGCCGCCCCATCTCGAGTATGCGTTCCTTGAAGCAGAGAAGAAGTCACCCGTCATCATCGCTAAGGACTTGCAAGAAGAACAGAAAACTCGTCTCATCGCTGTGCTTAAAGCTCATAAGAAAGCAATTGCTTGGAAAATTTCTGATATCCGCGGAATTGATCCGAACTTTTGTACTCACAAGATTCTCATGGAAGATGACTTCAAACCCACAATCCAGAACCAAAGAAGGGTTAATCCTAAAATTCATGACGTCATCAAACAAGAGGTTATCAAACTTCTAGATGCCGGCTTGATCTACCCTATTTCGGATTCGCCGTGGGTAAGTCCCGTCCATTGTGTGCCCAAGAAGGGCGGAATAACCGTTGTTCCCAATGAACACAACGAGTTGATTCCCACTCGTCTCGTTACTGGATGGAGAGTTTGTATTGATTATCGCAAGCTCAATGATGCCACGAGAAAAGACCACTTTCCTCTTCCCTTCATAGATCAAATGCTCGAGCGTCTAGCTGGTAATGACTATTACTGCTTCTTAGACGGTTTCTCTGGGTATTTTCAAATTCCCATCGATCCCAAGGACCAAGAAAAGACCACATTCACTTGTCCCTATGGAACATTTGCTTACAAACGCATGCCTTTTGGTTTATGCAATGCTCCTGGGACATTCCAAAGGTGTATGATGGCTATCTTCCATGACATGGTGGAAGACACTATGGAAGTATTCATGGATGATTTCTCGGTCTATGGCGATTCATTCTCTGCGTGCCTTGCCAATTTGGAACGTATGCTCAAGCGGTGCGAAGACACTCGCCTTGTTCTTAACTGGGAAAAATGCCATTTTATGGTAAAAGAGGGCATCGTGCTAGGACATAAAATCTCCAAAGCCGGTCTTGAAGTAGACCGTGCTAAAGTTGATGTTATCGCTAAGTTGCCTCCACCTTCAACCGTGAAGGGTGTGAGAAGTTTCCTGGGTCATGCGGGCTTCTACCGTCGATTCATCAAAGATTTTTCTCAAATCGCTCGCCCGATGACCCACCTCTTGGAAAAAGATACTCCATTTATCTTTTCCAAAGAGTGCCTTGACGCCTTCAACTCGCTTAAAGATAAGCTAACTAAGGCACCCGTCTTAGTCACCCCCAATTGGGAGCTGCCTTTTGAGTTGATGTGTGATGCTAGTGATTTTGCTATTGGAGCGGTTCTTGGACAAAGAGTGAACAAACACTTCCAACCGATCCATTACGCTAGCAAGACAATGACTGGGGCACAATTGCATTATACGACAACGGAAAAAGAGCTTTTAGCTGTTGTCTATGCTTTTGAAAAATTCCGCCCCTATCTTGTCCTTTCCACCACCATTGTGTACACCGATCATTCCGCGTTGAAGTACTTGTTGACAAAGCAAGATTCCAAACCAAGACTTCTTCGCTGGGTTTTGCTGCTCCAGGAATTTAAAATCGACATCCGCGATAAAAAAGGAGCAGAAAACCTAGCCGCAGATCATCTTAGTAGACTTGAGGATCCTTACCAGGGGGCTCATCCGAACAAAGAAATCAATGATTCTTTTCCCCTGGAGACCTTAATGTCTATCAATTCAACTACTGATGAAACCCCGTGGTTTGCGGACATTGCAAACTATTTGGCGGGTGGAATCCTCGTTGACGGGTTAACATCCCAGCAAAAGAAAAAGTTCTTCAAAGACATCAAGACTTACTTTTGGGATGACCCGTATCTTTTCAAACAATGTGCCGACTTGATTATTCGCCGATGTGTTGATGGACCGGCAGCTTTCGAAATCCTTGATGCTTGCCACAAAGGACCCACTGGTGGTCACTTTGGTAAGGCCAAGGTTAAGTGACTAAGAGATGGACCCCCGTGTGCCACTTATTGTTAGTACTTTAAAATTTTTATTTAAGTAGTATTTTAATAAGGCCAAGGTTAATTGATAATGAGAAAAGTGTAATATTGCTTTGTCACTAAGCATTGCATGAGGGCATGGCAATGGTTAAGTGTAGGGGATTTGATAGGTGTGAAAACACCCATCCTTTTACCACTTAAATCGGGCTAAAACGAGACCAAAACACGTATTTAATATCATTTGTTTGGAATTATGCGTGGTTTTTGTGTTTATTGTGTTTTCAGAGTCGACCGGATGAATATTAAAGAAAACATGGGATTGCACGGGTTTTATCAAGGAAAAAGACTCAAGACGAAGTCTATTGTCCAAGAGATGCAAAAGATTTGAAGTCATTGTGCCTATTTGAAGATTTATCGAAGAATAGAGCCAAAGATGGAAGATTCATATATGTCGAAGAACTCGAGTCTATTAAATAAAATATTATAGGACGAGTTGGAATTATTCACCGACACTTCTCAAATCCAAGTCGGAAACGTTTATTTAAAAGACGCGTGAAGACTTAAGAAGAAAGAAGAAAAAGAAGCACGAATCAAAGCCCAATCAAGAGCCCATCAACACCATACACACGCCTATATAAAGCCTTCACCTCACAAAATTTCACACACTTAGTTTTAGACTTAGTTTTTAGTTTTTCATTCCTCTAGTTTTCTAGAGAGAGAAAGTTCCATACTTTCTCTCACTAAACTTTTTCTTTGTTTTTCATCTTTTAATTCAAAACTTTCTTGTACTTTTGATTTCATTAATCTTAATCAAGTTTATGCTTTTAAGTTCTTTAAGCTTTTCCTACTTTTCTTGATTTGTCTAATCCTTGATCCGATTGTTGAAACCATTATGGTTGGGATTTTTGGACGTGTTCTTGACCTTTAGCTTAATCTTTCTTGTCCTTTTTAAGCTCTAGTTTGTGATTAAGCCGTAAGCTTTCCATGCTTATCGGTTGATTGCTTGCCTATGCTTATTGATTTTCGGATTTCTTCAAAGTTTTAATCATTGAAAAGTTTTGTTTATTAAGTTTTAAAGTTTCTTGTTTTCAAAAGTTATCAAATTTAATCTTTTTGAAGTGTTTAGATTTCGAATCACCTAGCTTATTTCCTTTGCTTATTGAGTTTTTAGCTTTCCACCAATTTCGGAACTGCATTCATCTCATCGCAATACAAGGGTTTTAACACATTCCGACGGGTCTTCTTTGCTTGGTATCGCAATAACCCAAAAGGGGTTTTACTTTGCGATAGGTTGTAAACCCCCCTATTCCGATCTGGGATTGCGATCGCATATTGCGATCGCACATTCCGACGGGTTTAGGTCCCTTTTCTAGTCGAAACTCTGGCCAATTTTTATTTGCAACATTCCGATCGTCTTCATTCCGACAGCATCATTGCGACAGTTTGGATTTTGAACATTCCGATGGTGGTTAACAAATACATTCCGATGGACCATTTTTTGCACATTCCGATGCTTTTGACTTTTAGATTATTCCGATAGTAGTTATTTTCAACATTCCGATAGAACAAGTCTTTAAGCATTTATTCAATTAAGTTTTCAAAGTAATTTTTCTAATCCTTCCTTTATGTTTTCAAGCACTCAATTTTAACTTGTCAATTTAGTTATTCTTCCAAAGTTTTAAGTTACTCGACGTCATCTACATTTAAGTGATATTAGTTTAAAAATAGATAAACAAACCAACTCCTTTTTAGTAACCAAGAACAAATCATTCCACTTAAGGCCGAGATCAATTCGAGAGGATATCGAGAGAACTAAATTAGAACCCGTTGCAAATCATTGTATCAGGTATCCCTGGCAACATGTCGCCAGGGATAATATTGTCAGGTTATTATCAAAAAAAGATTAAGGTTAATTACGCTGGTCGAAGTTTCCCTGGCGACATGTCACCAGGGATAAATGGGAGGGAAAATTTCCCGCTTTTTCTTTTGGCATCTGATTTTGGACGATGATTCCCCGGCGACATGTCGCCAGGGATACCACGGTCAAACTTTGACCAAAAAGTCTATCTGCTTTTTTGCCACGTCAGCAAAGTCGCCAGGGAGAAGGGGTTATCCCTGGCGACATTTAGTCGCCAGGGAAACCTCGGTCACCTGTTCTCAACTTTCTTGTAGTGAGTCATGATTTATTAATTAATTATAGTCCATGTTTTAATAATTAATTAATACAATAGTCTAAATTAAATAGTAAAATACTTAGGTTAAAACATGTATTATTCATTAAAAATAAAATAACCTAAGTCATGATTAAATTAAATTAATTACTAGTCATGTTTTAATTAATTTAATTTTTCATGAAAAATAATATAACTTGTAAAAATATATAACTTGTAAAAACTAATCCTGTGACCGAACCCATGTTTTAATTTAGACCGAACCATGAACCGGACCGAACAGTGATCCGGACCGAACCGTGAACCGGACCGAACCGGCCCGACAGTGACTAGACCGGTCTAGCCGGCAACCACTGTCGTGGCCTGGATAGCCACTGATGGACCAAAAACACCACCGGCTGCTAGTCGGTGGTTCCCCCTGTTCTCGCTGCGTTCCCACTGTTATAACAAAGCAGCCACCGGCTTGAGCCGGTGATGCTGTTGTGCTGCGCCGAGACCCAAACAGACCATAAGGCCACTCGACGCGAGTCGGGGTCCTTGTTTCTTGTTGCCAAACCAACACAACCACGCCAAGACCCCTTGGTCTTGGCTGTTGGTGCAGATCGAACCAAGTCGAGAGCCTAGGGCTCTCGGTTCATGTGTCGGTCAAACAAACCCTACCAAAACCAACTTAATTACTTGTTTTCTTGATTAGTTAACATGTTATTATTTGTTTTTATTTTCAAGAACACATGAATCTTAACTAGAGAAAATAAAAATAACAAGATGAAAGGTTTTGATGTTTACCAAATAGTGATCGAATGAGGACAAGAACACTAACACGAATAACCCGTAAATCAACAATCAAAACAAATCAAACACCCCTTGGTGTCTTGATTTTCCGGCGGCAAGAGGAGGCAAGAAAGAGAGGCTAGGGTTTTCTTGGTTGTAAAAATAAATGTGTTATGTTTTTCTTGTGTTTTCCCTTTTCCCTAAACTAGTCAAAATCAAATGGGCTGCGTCGTTTCTCCTTTCTTGTCCACAGCTACTAGGGCCCACATGGGTATAGCCGACTAATTTTCATGTTTAATAATGTACGTGTTAGTTTGTTAATATATTCGTGTTAGTTCGTGGTTACATGTTCTTGTTATAAATAATACTTGTACGTAACTAATATTTCTCGTATAATAATAATATATACTTAGTTCGTATGTTCGTATTTTAATGTTCGTGATTACATGCTCGTGATTATAACTATTATGATTAATAATTATCGTGTATTAATACGTACTTAATAACTATCGTGCACTAACACGTACGTAGTTTCTGAATTTATTATTCGTGACACGTTTTCATGACATAAAAGAAATTTTTAATTGGTTCGTATGCTTACGTAGTTTACTGTTAATGGCATTTAGATACGGGTTTTACATATAATAAATATCCGAAGATAGCCATGAAATGCATGCGGACTCCAATAAAATTCATATAGAAGGCAAGCATTCATTATCAAATACCCGAGATAAATGCTAAATGGTCAACTCAAAGTTTGTGAGAATATAGGTTACAATTCAAAATAATACAAGATGGACCACAAAAGTTCAGTTCAAGTACACATGCAACTATGGGAGATATAGTGCCAAGTGTATGATAAATCGGGTGTTCACGGTATTTATCATGACATCAAACTAATGATCCAATAGTACACCGCAATGTACATATAAATTGCCCTAAGAGAGTATCTAACCAAGATAACTTAAGTCACTCAAATGGTATACACTCGCCCAACGACAGAATATGCCCAAATGGAGGTTGTCAAGCCTCGATAGATCTATCCATAACATAAGAGCTTACTCCCGCAGAGTAATTAACGATTCAAGATAGTGAGGACTATGGCTAACACTACTTAAGCTAATCATAAACAATGCTCCTTGGGCGTTCACAGAAAATAGTTTATTTTTTTGCATCAACGAGCAAGTATCAAAACATTTATCGCACCCCAAAGCATTAAACATATAAAGCATTTAAAAGTGGCTTCGACTCACCTCAAGCAATAAATCAACTCGTGCAAGTATATGAATCAAGTAAAAGCGAACTACACTAGCGGCAACCTATATATAGTACTATAGTTTAGGCGCAAGCAAATAAATCACTTCAGTCTAACACGTATAACACTTACCAAACATGTGCTTAGTTTTATAGATAAAACATGACGTATCAAAATCATATAATTACAATTAGTATCTTATACTTAGGCAAAAATATTTATTTTTGATTCAACAGAACGTCGGCAGCCTTTCGGCGTAAATTTTAATTTACTCAAAATTTAACTGTCAAATATTCACTACAATTTCTACATAAAATTTGACAGCCTTTCGGCGTCATTTTAAAGTTTCCATTTTTAGCAATTTCTCAAGTCACAACCAATTTTCATAGTTCACAATCCAATGTCATCAATGACTCATTTATGTCCGTAAAAATAACCATTTATAAGTTCAACTTGTAATATAGTCAAAACTTTCGACAATGCGCTTTTACCCTATCTTAACTGTTTCCAACATATATATACATCATTTTAAACCCGTTTTGACACTAAAAATGATCCGGTTTGACTCGAAAATGCCCATTTCACTTATTTATAAATCTTGACAGCTTTTTAGTACGTTTTATCATTTTTATGTACATTATCTTATCTTACTCCTTTTTAATCTGGACGGAAAGTTCTAACTATCCCCGGCTATATAGACAACTTATACTTTTCAAAAATTTGACTCTTGGACCTTTAAAATCATCATTTAGAACTCGATATTAGAAATGAATTTTCCTTATTAACAAGTAAACGTACAAATTTTCAAAAAATATACATTTATTGTTACGACAAACAAACGACCACAACTTGCTCATTTTAAGTTCGTTTTAACTTATAATATACCAAAATGAAGATATTAACTTATATTTTTATAATCATGAATTAATATAGTGTCAAAACAATTTTTATAACCTTTTTTAGTTAATATAAAATTAAGACAGACTCTTACATTTTGGTAAAAATACTTTTTGACAATTTTTAAACAAAATCCCCATCTAGTTACTAGTTTAATTAAAAACTCATAAACACAAATAACATACCGAAAACATAATTAAATCCATAGATCTATAAATATAACAACATATATTTTTGTAGAAACTTTACTTATTGATGAGACTCGTATTATACATGTTTTCATTACTTAAAACGGACAAAAACCAGATAAAATATCATCAAAAATGTGTCAAATACCCTTGAATTTTTGTTTGTGTGTTTACGGGCACAGATAGTGAGAATTTACTTAGAAATGAAATAATTAAGCAAAAATGGACACGAGAAACGAAGTTGTACAAAATAACCGGACCCGGATGTGGAATTTCCAAAAAGACCCTTGAAGTTTTGAAGATGTACAAGTTTGGGCCCTCAACTACTGAAGAATGACGTTTTATACCCTTATAAACCTCTGAAATACAAAAAGTTTCCTTAAAGTTTGAATAATGCCCAAAGTCATCCTTTGAAGAATGCAAATATGACATTTCAAGCCCTTTTACAAGTTGTATAAACACACAAGGACTATTCTTGCCTAATTTTAAACTTAAATGCATGTTAACAAACTGCATTGAATGTTAACTTGTTTGAGGGGCCATTTTGCTATATATTATACCATAGTTAAAGGTAGTGTACTGCCACGTTTAAACCCTACTTTACCCGGTTTTTAATCCAAGCCTAAAGAAAACCTAACATAAGCCCACCCTTATTAACCGACCAACCCAACTTTTAAATTAAGTATAATAAATTTAAACTCGCACTAAACATAATTAAACTCACCTAAACAGATCAAATGCCAATTGTTTACTCACCCCTATCGTATAAACCCTAAACATCCAATCACAATTAAATCAAAGGGGTTTTGGTGTGTCTCATCCAGATTGACAATTAAACAAAAACTAAACCCGCCCATGTGCTTACCTTTGCCACATCAACTATCCATGTGCCCTATCATACCCTCCCCTACTACAAAAAGGGATGTTTTTTTAAGAAGATAAAACATTGACACAGAATCAAGGGCTTTGTGTTGGGAATTAGATTTGATGATATAAAACATAATATAATGAAACAAGAGGGCCTAAATGCAAATATTAAGATGTACAAGAATATGGAGACCTTCTACACAAAGAAACGAACTTGAGTGCAAAAGATAGAAGGACTTCTAAAATAATTAGATTTCTTTTAAGAAGGGTTATGTGTAGTATATAAACATACGCCTGCCTTGGTTTTGAATATCTCCTAATTCACAATGTAAACCTAAAAGTGTCTTCGTATTCTAGGCATGGGATTTAATGTATACACGCCTAAGGTTATTTGTAATCGTTTGTTTTTAATGCAAGTAATCGTTCAGAGAATATTTGTCTTGTTTGTTAAACACCTTGTTTAATCAATGTTCTAATTTCTAACAAGGTGTTCGAATGAAGAACGAAGATCAAGGCTTAAAAATTCATCTGTGTTTTAAAGTTCCGATCTCTCTGCACATCCATATTCAAACAGCTGTATCTCCTTCGTTAACCGTTAGATCGTCGTGAAATTCGCGCTGTAGGTTCTTGGAACATGTGTATAGGATCTTACTGGAGCGATTCTTGATCTAATCCGTTATGAGAGAGTTATTGATGGTCGAATTTGTCTGCAAAGAATGGTATGAAATTTTCTGTTTTTGTTTTTTTATTGAATAAGATTTAGGGTTTCTTCCCCTAAACCTTAGATCGATTATAAAACAGAAAATAAGTGTTATGTTCGTGATTAGAAGCTGTTATGATGAGCTTCTAAGGAAGTTGTGAATTATACAAAATTTGTTTTTAGGGTTTCGAAACCCTAGTATGATACGACAGTCCAAGAACAAGAATGGGACAGATTATAGTTGCTGTTCAAAAAGATGTACTAACATGTTGCTCTTAATCGTGAAGTCCTTCTGTGGTTCTTTTGTTTATGATGGTTTCTGCTCGATAACAAGAAGGGCAAGATAGTCATAGAGTCCTATTACTGCAATTGATTAGGCAGCAGCAGTAGGTACTGACATCACATGGATGTAATTGATAGAAGAAGGAAGAACTGCTGTCCTCTGTTTTGTATTGATCATGTGAACGTTGATCCAGAAGGTGTTGGTGAATCTGACGTGAAAAAGAGCAGCATGTCGACTATGGTCACAAGATCAGCATGTTTCTGTACTCACGTCTCTCTTTTGAAAAGGTATGTATTGTTCAATTAATATTGATCGTACTTTTGTTGCTCAATCTGGTACAATGGATCACGTAAGAGGTCTAAGGACATTGGGCTTGTACCATTGAGAAGCACATGAAAAGGGAGTATTGAGCTAAATGTTATGTTCCATGTAGCATTATTCACATGGGATTCAATATTATATGTGGTCATCACGTGGGTATTGACATGTTTCAAGAAGCTGATTGTGATGTATAGAAAGATGTGTTCACATTGGTTTAAAGAAACGAACATAGCAACATAGTAGAATGTGTTCCCATGATTTAGGGGTGCGTTTGGTTTGCTACTTGGAATCACTATAACTATGATTATAATATTAAGTATCTATGAGTATCGGTATGAAAATTTCATTAATTTGTGTTTGGTTTCTATTTTGAGGCATGCATATCAAAAATTAGTGGGTTTAGTTAAATAATATTAAATTATATTTTAAAGTGAAAAATTATATTATAATGAGACCAATTTTGAATTATATTTGTATTTATGAGTATAAGACAAAAAATTAAGATATATAAAATTATTTGTCTTAATAGAAAAAATTTAATAAAATCTATGATAGATACATAGACACCTATATACCTTCCTATCATATTCCATTGATTATATGGGTTAATACAATCATTACGACATAACAAATATTATGTATCACTTTGATTCCCATACACCCATTCCCATATATGTTAACCAAACGCGCAGTTATTGTTGTGGCCATAAGAATTATTGTTCCTTATTTATCACATGGGCCAAGAAAGTGCAGGAGATGGGGTCACGAGTGATAGTGACATATCAAGAAGTTTACAAAGACAAGAAGACTAATTGGGTTATTTGATTGAGCAAAAGAAATGTGGTATACAATGGGGTAATACTAGCCACTGTTATTATTTAATTTTACCAACTGTTATTTCATTTGTAGCTACAGATGGTGCAGATCGAACCAAGTCGAGAGCCTAGGGCTCTCGGTTCGTGTGTTGGCCGAAAAAACCCCACCAAAACCAACTAAATTACTTGTTTTCTTGATTAGTTAACATGTTATTATTTATTTTTATTTTCAAGAACACATGAATCTTAACTAGAGAAAATAAAAGTAACAAGATGAAAGGTTTTGATGTTTACCAAATAGTGATCGAATGAGGACAAGAACACTAACACGAATAACCCGTAAATCAACAATCAAAACAAATCAAACACCCCTTAGTGTCTTGATTGTCCGGAGGCAAGAGGAGGCAAGAAAGAGAGGCTATGGTTTTCTTGGTTGTAAAAATAAATGTGTTATGTTTTTCTTGTGTTTTCCCTTTTCCCTAAACTAGTCAAAATCAAATGGGCTGCGCCCTTTCTCCTTTCTTGTCCACAGCTACTAGGGCCCACAAGGGTATAGCCGACTAATTTTCATGTTTAATAATGTACGTGTTAGTTTGTTAATATATTCGTGTTAGTTCGTGGTTACATGTTCGTGTTATAAATAATACTTGTACGTAACTAATATTTATCGTCTAATAATAAATATATACTTAGTTAGTATGTTCGTGTTTTAATGTTCGTGATTACATGCTCGTGATTATAATTATTATGATTAATAATTATCGTGTATTAATATGTACTTAATAACTATCGTGCACTAACACGTACGTAGTTTCTGAATTTATTATTCGTGACACGTGTTCATGACATAAAAGAAATTTTTAATTGGTTCGTATGCTTACATAGTTTACTGTTCATGGCATTTAGATACGGGTTTTACATATAATAAATATCCGGAGATAGCCATGAAATGCATGCGGACTCCAATAAAATTCATATAGAAGGCAAGCATTCATTATCAAATACCCGAGATAAATGCTAAATGGTCAACTCAAAGTTGGTGAGAATATAGGTTTCAATTCAAAATAATAAAATATGGACCACAAATGTTCAGTTCAAGTACACATGCAACTATGGGAGATATAGTGCCAAGTGTATGATAAATCGGGTGTTCACGGTATTTATAATGACATCAAACTAATGATCCAATAGTACACCACAATGTACATAGAAATTTCCCTAAGAGAGTATCTAGCCAAGATAACTTAAGTCACTCAAATGGTATACACTCGCCCAACGACAGAATATGCCCAAATGGAGGTTGTCAAGCCTCGATAGATCTATCCATAACATAAGAGCTTACTCCCGCAGAGTAATTAACGATTCAAGATAGTGGGGACTATGGCTAAAGCTACTTAAGCTAATCATAAACAATGCTCCTTGAGCGTTCACAGAAAATAGTTTATTTTTTTGCATCAACGAGCAAGTATCAAAACATTTATCTCACCCCAAAGCATTAAACATATAAAGCGTTTAAAAGTGGCTTCGACTCACCTCAAGCAAAAAATCAACTCGTGCAAGTATATGAATCAAGTAAAAGCGAACTACACTAGCGGCAACCTAAATATAGTACTATAGTTTAGGCGCAAGCAAATAAATCACTTCAGTCTAACACGTATAACACTTACCAAACATGTGATTAGTTTTATAGATAAAACATGACTTATCAAAATCATATAATTACAATTAGTATCTTATACTTAGGAAAAAATATTTATTTTTGATTCGGCAGAACTTCGGCAGCCTTTCGGCGTAAATTTTAATTTACTCAAATTTAACTGTCAAATATTCACTACAATTTCTACTGAAAATTTGACAGCCTTTCGGCGTCATTTTAAAGTTTCCATTTTTAGCAATTTCTCAAGTCACAACCAATTTTCATAGTTCACAATCCAATGTCATCAATGACTCATTTATGTCCGTAAAAATAACCATTTATAAGTCCAACTTGTAATATAGTAAAAACTTTCGACAATGCGCTTTTACCCTATCTTAACTGTTTCTAACATATATATACATCATTTTAAACCCGTTTTGACACTAAAAATGATCCGGTTTAACTCGAAAATGCCCATTTCACTTATTTATAAATCTTGACAACTTTTTAGTACGTTTTATCATTTTTATGTACATTATCATATCTTACTCCTTTTTAATCTGGACGGAAAGTTCTAACTATCCCCGGCTATATAAACAACTTATACTTTTCAAAAATTTGACTCTTGAACCTTTAAAATCATCATTTAGAACTCGATATCACAAATGAATTTTCCTTATTAACAAGTAAACGTACAAATTTTCAAAAAATATACATTTATGGTTACGACAAACAAACGACCACAACTTGCTCATTTTAAGTTCGTTTTTAACTTATAATATACCAAAATGAAGGTATTAACCTATATTTTTATAATCATGAATTAATATAGTGTCAAAACAATTTTTGTAACCTTTTTTAGTTAATATAAAATTAAGACAGACTGTTACATTTTGGTAAAAATACTTTTTGACAATTTTTAAACAAAATCCCCATCTAGTTACACTACTAGTTTAATCAAAAACTCATAAACACAAATAACATACCGAAAACATAATTAAATCCATAGATCTATAAATATAACAACATATATTTTTGTAAAAAACTTTACTTATTGATGAGACTCGTATTATACATGTTTTCATTACTCAAAACGGACAAAAACCAGATAAAATATCATCAAAAATGTGTCAAATACCCTTGAATTGTTGTTTGTGTGTTTGCGGGCACAGATAGTGAGAATTCACTTAGAAATGAAATAATCAAGCAAAAATGAACACGAGAAACGAAGTTGTACAAAAGAACCGGACCTGGATGTGGAATTTCCAAAAAGACCCTTGAAGTTTTGAAGATGTACAAGTTTGGGCCCTCAACAATTGAAGAATGACGCTTTATACCCTTATAAACCTCTAAAATACAAAAAGTTTCCTTAAAGTTTGAATAATGCCCAAAGTCATCCTTTGAAGAATGCAAATATGACATTTCAAGCCCTTTTACAAGTTGTATAAACAAACAAGGACTATTCTTGCCTAATTTGAAACTTAAATGCATGTTAACAAACTGCATTGAATGTTAACTTGTTTGAGGGGCCGTTTTGCTATATATTATACCATAGTTGAAGGTAGTGTACTGCCACGTTTAAACCCTACTTTACCCGGTTTTTAATCCAAGCCTAAACAAAACCTAACATAAGCCCACCCTTAATAACCCGACCGGCCCAACTTTTAAATTAAGTATAAAAAATTTAAACTCGCACTAAACATAATTAAACTCACCTAAACAGATCAAATGCCAATTGTTTACTCACCCTTATCGTATAAACCCTAAACACCCAATCACAATTAAATCAAAGGGGTTTTGGTGTGTCTCATCCAGATTGATAATTAAACAAAAACTAAACCCGCCCATGTGCTTACCTTTGCCACATCAACTATCCATGTGCCCTATCATACCCTCCCCTACTACAAAAAGGGATGTTTTTTTAAGAAGATAAAACATTGACAGAGAATCAAGGGCTTTGTGTTGGGAATTAGATTTGATGATATAAAACATAATATAATGAAACAAGAGGGCCTAAATGTAAATATTAAGATGTACAAGAATATAGAGACCTTCTACACAAAGAAACGAACTTGAGTGCAAAAGATGGAAGGACTTCTAAAATAATTAGATTTCTTTTAAGAAGGGTTATGTTTAGTATATAAACATACACCTGCCTTGGTTTTGAATATCTCCTAATTCACAATGTAAACCTAAAAGTGTCTTCGTATTCTAGGCATGGGATTTAATGTATACACGCCTAGGGTTATTTGTAATAGTTTGTTTTTAATGCAAGTAATCGTTCAGAGAATATTTGTCTTGTTTGTTAAACACCTTGTTTAATCAATGTTCTAATTTCTAACAAGGTGTTCGAACGAAGAACGAAGATCAAGGCTTTAAAATTCATCTGTTCTTTAAAGTTCGGATCTCTCTGCACATCCATATTTAAGGACTCCAATTTCTTCTCCAAGCTCTTCAATGTGTGCAAACTGTATGCTGTTGAATGGAAAAATAAAGGTACTTGAGAGTACAGTACAGTTGTACCGCAATGCCGATAGGCACACAGTGGATTCAGCTGCACTACTTCACGACCTTTATGATGACATGGGGAACCTTAGCTTGAACAAGTTTGTGATGTGTTTTTTTCGTGTTTACAAGTCTAATATCGTTGTAATATCCATGTTTAATTAAGCGCCTTTTTAAGTGTCCGTGATAAATAAAATTATGTTTATGAGTGTCAGTCTGTAAGTCTCCCATGCGTATACACAAAAGGTTTTATGTAATATTTAGAATAAATAAAGATTTGTTTTGCAGATGTCTCATTTTTTATTATATAAACATCGCGAAAATAAAATAACATCGGATCAATAGTTAAAATAATAATTATATGGAATAAATAATTATATAGTTTTTTAGTAAATAATAATTATATCTTAAATAAGTAAAAAACAAATAATAGTTTTATAATTTTTCATAATAAGCAAAAATTAATAATATATATTTGACAGGGAGTTTCCCTTGTGATTTGGCAGGTAAAAGCCCGCGACAGATTTTCTGCTAAAGTTCGAAGTTAATTAATCTTGGTCGGGTATCCTTGGAAACATGTCGCCAGGGATAATATTGTCAGGTTATTATCAAAAAAAGATTAAGGTTAATTACGCTGGTCGAAGTTTCCCTGGCGACATGTCACCAGGGATAAATGGGAGGGAAAATTTCCCGCTTTTTCTTTTGGCATCTAATTTTGGACGATGATTCCCCGGCGACATGTCGCCAGGGATACCACGGTCAAACTTTGACCAAAAAGTCTATCTGCTTTTTTGCCACGTCAGCAAAGTCGCCAGGGAGAAGGGGTTATCCCTGGCGACATTTAGTCGCCAGGGAAACCTCGGTCACCTGATCTCAACTTTCTTGTAGTGAGTCATGATTTATTAATTAATTATAGTCCATGTTTTAATAATTAATTAATACAATAGTCTAAATTAAATAGTAAAATACTTAGGTTAAAACATGTATTATTCATTAAAAATAAAATAACCTAAGTCATGATTAAATTAAATTAATTACTAGTCATGTTTAAATTAATTTAATTTTTCTTGAAAAATAATATAACTTGTAAAAATATATAACTTGTAAAAACTAATCCTGTGACCGAACCCATGTTTTAATTTAGACCGAACCATGAACCGGACCGAACAGTGAACCGGACCGAACCGTGAACCGGACCGAACCGTGAACCGGACCGAACCGGCCCGACAGTGACTAGACCGGTCTAGCCGGCAACCACTGTCGTGGCCTGGATAGCCACTGATGGACCAAAAACACCATCGGCTGCTAGTCGGTGGTTCCCCCTGTTCTCGCTGCGTTCCCACTGTTATAACAAAGCAGCCACCGGTGATGCTGTTGTGCTGCGCCGAGACCCAAACAGACCATAAGGCCACCCGACGCGAGTCGGGGTCCTTGTTTCTTGTTGCCAAACCAACACAACCACGCCAAGACCCCTTGGTCTTGGCTGTTGGTGCAGATCGAACCAAGTCGAGAGCCTAGGGCTCTCGGTTCGTGTGTCGGCCGAACAAACCCTACCAAAACCAACTTAATTACTTGTTTTCTTGATTAGTTAACATGTTATTATTTGTTTTTATTTTCAAGAACACATGAATCTTAACTAGAGAAAATAAAAATAACAAGATGAAAGGTTTTGATGTTTACCAAATAGTGATCGAATGAGGACAAGAACACTAACACGAATAACCCGTAAATCAACAATCAAAACAAATCAAACACCCCTTGGTGTCTTGATTGTCCGGCGGCAAAAGGAGGCAAGAAAGAGAGGCTAGGGTTTTCTTGGTTGTAAAAATAAATGTGTTATGTTTTTCTTGTGTTTTCCCTTTTCCCTAAACTAGTCAAAATCAAATGGGCTGCGTCGTTTCTCCTTTCTTGTCCACAGCTACTAGGGCCCACAAGGGTATAGCCGACTAATTTTCATGTTTAATAATGTACGTGTTAGTTTGTTAATATATTCGTGTTAGTTCGTGGTTACATGTTCTTGTTATAAATAATACTTGTACGTAACTAATATTTCTCGTATAATAATAATATATACTTAGTTCGTATGTTCGTATTTTAATGTTCGTGATTACATGCTCGTGATTATAACTATTATGATTAATAATTATCGTGTATTAATACGTACTTAATAACTATCGTGCACTAACACGTACGTAGTTTCTGAATTTATTATTCGTGACACGTGTTCATGACATAAAAGAAATTTTTAATTGGTTCGTATGCTTACGTAGTTTACTGTTAATGGCATTTAGATACGGGTTTTACATATAATAAATATCCGAAGATAGCCATGAAATGCATGCGGACTCCAATAAAATTCATATAGAAGGCAAGCATTCATTATCAAATACCCGAGATAAATGCTAAATGGTCAACTCAAAGTTGGTGAGAATATAGGTTTCAATTCAAAATAATACAAGATGGACCACAAAAGTTCAGTTCAAGTACACATGCAACTATGAGAGATATAGTGCCAAGTGTATGATAAATCGGGTGTTCACGGTATTTATCATGACATCAAACTAATGATCCAATAGTACACCGCAATGTACATATAAATTGCACTAAGAGAGTATCTAACCACGATAACTTAAGTCACTCAAATGGTATACACTCGCCCAACGACAGAATATGCCCAAATGGAGGTTGTCAAGCCTCGATAGATCTATCCATAACATAAGAGCTTACTCCCGCAGAGTAATTAACGATTCAAGATAGTGGGGACTATGGCTAACACTACTTAAGCTAATCATAAACAATGCTCCTTGGGCGTTCACAGAAAATAGTTTATTTTTTTGCATCAACGAGCAAGTATCAAAACATTTATCGCACCCTAAAGCATTAAATATATAAAGCGTTTAAAAGTGGCTTCGACTCACCTCAAGCAATAAATCAACTCGTGCAAGTATATGAATCAAGTAAAAGCGAACTACACTAGCGGCAACCTATATATAGTACTATAGTTTAGGCGCAAGCAAATAAATCACTTCAGTCTAACACGTATAACACTTACCAAACATGTGCTTAGTTTTATAGATAAAACATGACGTATCAAAATCATATAATTACAATTAGTATCTTATACTTAGGCAAAAATATTTATTTTTGATTCAACAGAACTTCGGCAGCCTTTCGGCGTAAATTTTAATTTACTTAAATTTAACTGTCAAATATTCACTACAATTTCTACAGAAAATTTGACAGCCTTTCGGCGTCATTTTAAAGTTTCCATTTTTAGCAATTTCTCAAGTCACAACCAATTTTCATAGTTCACAATCCAATGTCATCAATGACTCATTTATGTCCGTAAAAATAACCATTTATAAGTTCAACTTGTAATATAGTAAAAACTTTCGACAATGCGCTTTTACCCTATCTTAACTGTTTCCAACATATATATACATCATTTTAAACCCGTTTTGACACTAAAAATGATCCGGTTTGACTCGAAAATGCCCATTTCACTTATTTATAAATCTTGACAGCTTTTTAGTACGTTTTATCATTTTTATGTACATTATCATATCTTACTCCTTTTTAATCTGGACGGAAAGTTCTAACTATCCCCGGCTATATAGACAACTTATACTTTTCAAAAATTTGACTCTTGAACCTTTAAAATCATCATTTAGAACTCGATATCACAAATGAATTTTCCTTATTAACAAGTAAACGTACAAATTTTCAAAAAATATACATTTATTGTTACGACAAACAAACGACCACAACTTGCTCATTTTAAGTTTGTTTTAACTTATAATATACCAAAATGAAGATATTAACTTATATTTTTATAATCATGAATTAATATAGTGTCAAAACAATTTTTATAACCTTTTTTAGTTAATATAAAATTAAGACAGACTCTTACATTTTGGTAAAAATACTTTTTGACAATTTTTAAACAAAATCCCCATCTAGTTACACTACTAGTTTAATTAAAAACTCATAAACACAAATAACATACCGAAAACATAATTAAATCCATAGATCTATAAATATAACAACATATATTTTTGTAGAAACTTTACTTATTGATGAGACTCGTATTATACATGTTTTCATTACTTAAAACGGACAAAAACCAGATAAAATATCATCAAAAATGTGTCAAATACCCTTGATTTTTTGTTTGTGTGTTTGCGGGCACAGATAGTGAGAATTCACTTAGAAATGAAATAATTAAGCAAAAATGGACACGAGAAACGAAGTTGTATAAAATAACCGGACCCGGATGTGAAATTTCCAAAAAGACCCTTGAAGTTTTGAAGATGTACAAGTTTGAGCCCTCAACTACTGAAGAATGACGTTTTATACCCTTATAAACCTCTGAAATACAAAAAGTTTCCTTAAAGTTTGAATAATGCCCAAAGTCATCCTTTGAAGAATGCAAATATGACATTTCAAGCCCTTTTACAAGTTGTATAAACACACAAGGACTATTCTTGCCTAATTTGAAACTTAAATGCATGTTAACAAACTGCATTGAATGTTAACTTGTTTGAGGGGCCATTTTGCTATATATTATACCATAGTTAAAGGTAGTGTACTGCCACGTTTAAACCCTACTTTACCCGGTTTTTAATCCAAGCCTAAAGAAAACCTAACATAAGCCCACCCTTATTAACCCGACCAACCCAACTTTTAAATTAAGTATAATAAATTTAAACTCGCACTAAACATAATTAAACTCACCTAAACAGATCAAATGCCAATTGTTTACTCACCCCTATCGTATAAACCCTAAACACCCAATCACAATTAAATCAAAGGGGTTTTGGTGTGTCTCATCCAGATTGACAATTAAACAAAAACTAAACCCGCCCATGTGCTTACCTTTGCCACATCAACTATCCATGTGCCCTATCATACCCTCCCCTACTACAAAAAGGGATATTTTTTTAAGAAGATAAAACATTGACACAGAATCAAGGGCTTTGTGTTGGGAATTAGATTTGATGATATAAAACATAATATAATGAAACAAGAGGGCCTAAATGCAAATATTAAGATGTACAAGAATATGGAGACCTTCTACACAAAGAAACGAACTTGAGTGCAAAAGATAGAAGGACTTCTAAAATAATTAGATTTCTTTTAAGAAGGGTTATGTGTAGTATATAAACATACACCTGCCTTGGTTTTGAATATCTCCTAATTCACAATGTAAACCTAAAAGTGTCTTCGTATTCTAGGCATGGGATTTAATGTATACACGCCTAAGGTTATTTGTAATCGTTTGTTTTTAATGCAAGTAATCGTTCAGAGAATATTTGTCTTGTTTGTTAAACACCTTGTTTAATCAATGTTCTAATTTCTAACAAGGTGTTCGAACGAAGAACGAAGATCAAGGCTTAAAAATTCATCTGTGTTTTAAAGTTCCGATCTCTCTGCACATCCATATTCAAACAGCTGTATCTCCTTCGTTAACCGTTAGATCGTCGTGAAATTCGCGCTGTAGGTTCTTGGAACATGTGTATAGGATCTTACTGGAGCGATTCTTGATCTAATCCGTTATGAGAGAGTTATTGATGGTCGAATTTGTCTGCAAAGAATGGTATGAAATTTTCTGTTTTTGTTTTTTTATTGAATAAGATTTAGGGTTTCTTCCCCTAAACCTTAGATCGATTATAAAACAGAAAATAAGTGTTATGTTCGTGATTAGAAGCTGTTATGATGAGCTTCTAAGGAAGTTGTGAATTATAGAAAATTTGTTTTTAGGGTTTCGAAACCCTAGTATGATACGACAGTCCAAGAACAAGAATGGGACAGATTATAGTTGCTGTTCAAAAAGATGTACTAACATGTTGCTCTTAATCGTGAAGTCCTTCTGTGGTTCTTTTGTTTATGATGGTTTCTGCTCGATAACAAGAAGGGCAAGATAGTCATAGAGTCCTATTACTGCAATTGATTAGGCAGCAGCAGTAGGTACTGACATCACATGGATGTAATTGATAGAAGAAGGAAGAACTGCTGTCCTCTGTTTTGTATTGACCATGTGAACGTTGATCCAGAAGGTGTTGGTGAATCTGACGTGAAAAAGAGCAGCATGTCGACTATGGTCACAAGATCAGCATGTTTCTGTACTCACGTCTCTCTTTTGAAAAGGTATGTATTGTTCAATTAATATTGATCGTACTTTTGTTGCTCAATCTGGTACAATGGATCACGTAAGAGGTCTAAGGACATTGGGCTTGTACCATTGAGAAGCACATGAAAAGGGAGTATTGAGCTAAATGTTATGTTCCATGTAGCATTATTCACATGGGATTCAATATTATATGTGGTCATCACGTGGGTATTGACATGTTTCAAGAAGCTGATTGTGATGTATAGAAAGATGTGTTCACATTGGTTTAAAGAAACGAACATAGCAACATAGTAGAATGTGTTCCCATGATTTAGGGGTGCGTTTGGTTTGCTACTTAGAATCACTATAACTATGATTATAATATTAAGTATCTATGAGTATCGGTATGAAAATTTCATTAATTTGTGTTTAGTTTCTATTTTGAGGCATGAATATCAAAAATTAGTGGGTTTAGTTAAATAATATTAAATTATATTTTAAAGTGAAAAATTATATTATAATGAGACCAATTTTGAATTATATTTGTATTTATGAGTATAAGACAAAAAATTAAGATATATAAAATTATTTGTCTTAATAGAAAAAATTTAATAAAATCTATGATAGATACATAGACACCTATATACCTTCCTATCATATTCCATTGATTATATGGGTTAATACAATCATTACGACATAACAAATATTATGTATCACTTTGACTAGGATTGATGCCCGCGCGTTGCCGCGGGTTAGATATAAAAGATGTTGATATAAACTTTTTTCACACAATAAAAGTTACTTGCACACTGGCTTAGTATTTCAAATTGTCAAACCATGCCTGCACTCCTGTAGATGGTTGTGATCACGAAAGAGACGTTTACCTCCGAATATATGGACGCTGTCTATTTGAACTATCAATAAGAGGCGAATTTCTGTCATCATTCACAACAAAATTACATAATATAACATAACCAATTTGAAATATAGCTCTTTAGTTTCGGTTAAGTATAAAGCTTTGCCATCCCATCACATGCACCATGTGAGCTAACTCTGTTTTCACTTGATGGAATAATATGCATGGTTGTCTTTGGTCCCCTCTTTATTTGTGTTTATCATACTCGTCCATCTTGACAGGAGCATTCACACTGTAAAATGCCACATCCGCAAATCTGCATACAATTGCATACGTATTATAGTTCTTATCCGTTGAAAAAAAGTTCTTACAACAACAGTCATTAAAATCAAATAAAAGTGAATTAATTTAAAACCAAACAGATTCTGAATTTTTACAGATTTTCAACATAACCAAGTTGACCCAAAACCTGATTTAAATAACATATGAGTTACTAAACCAACCCACTAAACGCATCATATGAACTTTCCTTACATCAGTTACTTTAAAAAACGTAACGCTACAAAGTGACAACCTAAATTCAGAAATTATATGTAACGCGCAACTTACGGCAATGAACATTTGTGCATTTAGTGTTCGGACTGCCATTTGTTGCAAATGGCTTGATTCTGAGAAGCCAGATTAACAGATTATGGAGTATAGTTAAAAACAATTAGACACACAATATTAGAATGCATTATAAGTTTATTTAAACAAATACACATATTCAATACCCTTGGATATAAGAAAGCATAAAACTGCTATCAGTTTGGAAAAATGTTGTGAAACCTTTATTATACTTTTTGAACGGACATTAGTAAGAAAATAAATCGTAGTAACTCATTCATATGGTAGTGTTATATGTATGAAAAAAAGTTAACATATGACTGTCATTTCAGAAAGCTGTAAGGGTACCTTCATGGTAGTATGAAATATTGTCAGTTTTGTTTTTGTCGTTTGCAGGTGTACATCCATATAAGCCGATTTAGGAGATTCTGTGCGTGTGTGTGTATGTGACCACCGCAATGCTATTTTTTGGTAGGGGCGGCTAAAGGGATACTTGAAAGACATATTTTAACCATTTTAAGTAATTAGTTATGTGGATAAAATTTACTATTGCAGCAGCCGTAATCAATTGTTAAAGCGACACAAACACCTTTAAAAAAACTCAAACATTTACCACATGCAATTCTAGTGCGAAACGGGTTAAAGATGCTTACCTCGGTCCTCATCGCTTAAATTTCATAAAGAACCAAAGCATTACATCGCTACCAACTTGCACCTGTAAGATTGTTAATAACATGTGGTTAGCATAACACTAAAAAAGTAGAACATACAATATTGTTACATACAGTAAGGAGAAAATGATATACCGTCAATACGTGAAGATAATACTTAACTTTGGAGGCGCCGCCTAGCAACCTGCATGAGCAAACTCTGAGCTTCTAATATATCAAAGATCTGCTTAACAGCTCTGGGAATAACACCTGTGTCGCTTGGGAATTCCCCGTTCTGAAAAAAACAAAGCAATTAATAGCAATAGAAATCCGAGAACATGTAAGGAAACTTTTTCAAAAATGAGCTTAAGTATACCTTTTTCCTTCCTCCTCCTTCCATGGTGTATGTCGATTTGGGGACTGTCATCATTTTGAAATTTATAAAAGGACAGGCTCAGATAGCACACACTCACGCAAGAAGCGGACACACCCACCATGGCTGCAACCGTAGAATGTTGCCCTACCAAGATGCGGTGGTCTACTTTACGCGTGTCTGCTGTTGATCATCACAGCCAACTAATTTCTGTTTGAAAACCCAATTTTAGTCAAGTATATGTCTCAAGCACAGGCAGTTCTCATTTAAGACAGATATCACCACCAACCCGTCATACAGACGGGGCCACGATTGTGTATACGGTAAACGTACATAAGTTATAATTATAAATCACTTTTAATGCAATGAAAAGGGAGGCTCAGATAAGGCACACAGAAGGAAAAAGTGGACACTCCCGCCATGGCTGCAGCCATAATAGGCTGCCCTGCCAAGATATGCGTGGTCTCAAAGTTCCCGTGTCCGTTATCAATCATCACAGCCAACAAACATTCATTCCATTACATTATAGGTCACTTTACTCGTGTTTCTGTCTTAGAAGGTGGTAAAGGTGGGGAGCCATCGTAGGCAGCAAACACCCTTCGACTATCACCAACACATGAAACAATAGGGGTGACAGTCGTGGTCAAAAGAGACTTTACCGCAATCCACACCCATGCCTCGGAATTTTGTTTCACGTCATCAAAAATGTTTTCTATATCACTCCCACGCAACTTATCAACAGTAATTTGCAGTTATTTTATCATAGCTATGTTCACACTTTCACTGGGCATTAAGATTTTTATCAAATAGGCAAAAACATAGATTTAGACATTGAACAAAATCATGTTAAAAAAAAGATTTATAGGATTAAGCATTTTGGAAAAAAATGCCATTGACAACGTTAAATAAGGTTTATCCAAACACCCATTCTGAAACTACACAACTAATACTGTAAGCAAAAGCATTAGGCACGTGATTCCATGGGGTGATATTATTTTATTGTTGCAGCTTTACACTTTTAAACTTTTATATATTGTTAGTTTAGTGAAAACTTACTAAGCGATTGAGATTCACTCCCTCACCCTATATATTCATATTGGCCCGATGATAATAGTGATGCATATTTTTATATTAGCAGATAAAAAACCTACTAAGATAATATTGTAAATCAATAAATCAGATATAACAAACACCGAGTGAAACATGTAGCTATTTAGAAAAGACTAACATCTTGTGTATAAAGTTGGATGAGGTAACAGTGATTGTATATATACTTTAGTTCAACAACAGTACCCTGCACTTATGGTATCGTTAAGTTTTTAAGGACCAAAACAATAGAGAAAGCGATCTACTTTAATGGGATTATAGGTTAAGGATGCCCAAACAAAACAAAGTGAACCTCGATAAGACCATAAATAAATTAAAAAGATCGAAATCAACAATGAAACAGATTGGACTGTTAAGGATGCCCGAACATCAGGACAGTGATTTACCCAAATTCTTGCTAAAATTTTAAGAAGCAACCTGCATGAGCAAACTCTGAGCTTCTAATATATCAAAGATCTGCTTAGCAGCTCTGGGAATAACACCTGCGTCGCTTGGGAATTCCCCGTTCTGAAAAAAACAAAGAAATTAATAGCAATAGAAATCTGAGAACATGTAAGGAAACTTTTTCAAAAATGAGCTTAAGTATACCCTGTTCCTTCCTCCTCCTTCCATGGTGTATGTCGATTTGGGGACTGTCATCATTTTCAAATTTATAAAAGGACAGGCTCAGATAGCACACACTCACGCAAGAAGCGGACACACCCACCATGGCTGCAACCGTAGAATGTTGCCCTGCCAAGATGCGGTGGTCTACTTTACGCGTGTCTGCTGTTGATCATCACAGCCAACTAATTTCTGTTTGAAAACCCAATTTTAGTCAAGTCTATGTCTCAAGCACACGCAGTTCTCATTTAAGACAGATATCACCACCAACCCGTCATACAGACGGGGCCACGATTGTGTATACGGTAAACGTACATAAGTTATAATTATAAATCACTTTTAATGCAATGAAAAGGGAGGCTCAGATAAGGCAGACAGAAGGAAAAAGTGGACACTCCCGCCATGGCTGCAGCCATAATAGGCTGCCCTGCCAAGATATGCGTGGTCTCAAATTTCCCGCCCTCAATCCGATCGCCAACCCATCAAACAATGGGGGCAACGTTTTTGACACACCTTTTAAAAGTATAATTACAACCTCAGCGACCCGCAGCCGTGATCTTAAATAAACAGAATCAGTTCCTGGTGGCACAACAACAACCAAAATATAAGGTTAGACCCGCTGCGAATCATAACCTTAGCTTAAAACCGATTCCAATATGCGACCTTGTTTACATAAAAATATATAATAAATATCTTTACCTAATCAAAGCCATTTTGCCCCTAATTTTTGCACATAAACAAATTAAATTAACTAAAAATAAAAATAATAATAGAAACAAACCCATTGATTCAAATTCATACTGATATGAAACATTTTGCCCCTAACTCTATGAATAACACAATCATCATCAATATATCATACTGATTAATTGATTGATTGAAAACAATAAACGACTTTTTTAATCCAATAAAACCCTACTTACCGATTGATTGAATTACTATTATAAAACAAACAGAATATATTGAAATTAAAAAACTTACTGATTGATTGAATCGGATGGAAGATCGATATGAACGATTTGATTAGGATTGATCGATGAGGGGGTGATGGTTGTTGATAAGGATGATAAAGGTTTGTTTATATATATTCCACCGATTTCATTTGGGAGAGATATGAACACACACAAAGAGAGAGGGGAAGAGGATATGACAGAGAGATACTGATATTATTTGAGGAGGAACAAACAGTGAGAGGTATGGGCGAGGGTATTATGAACGGCTTAAAATAGATCTTGGTTATTTTGAACGGTTGATATTTGAGGTGTCTCACAATACCTAATATTTTATTATTATCATTTTTGGTTCTGCCTAATGAATAAAGGGGGTAATTCCCATACACCCATTCCCATATATGTTAACCAAACGCGCAGTTATTGTTGTGGCCATAAGAATTATTGTTCCTTATTTATCACATGGGCCAAGAAAGTGCAGGAGATGGGGTCACGAGTGATAGTGACATATCAAGAAGTTTACAAAGACAAGAAGACTAATTGGGTTATTTGTTTGAGCAAAAGAAATGTGGTATACAATGGGGTAATACTAGCCACTGTTATTATTTAATTTTACCAACTGTTATTTCATTTGTAGCTACAGATGGTTTAGTGGATAGCGCTAGCTACTGTCACATGTATTCTACCCACTGTTTCCATAACAGGTTTATCCGATATATACTCTACCCACTAAAAAGTGTTGTCCGATATAGGATATGTAAAACCCGCATAAAATACATGAAAGCATTATATACACGAAAACACGGATGAATTAAAAGTTTATAATTAATTAATACATGACATGTATTATTAACATTAAATGAATAAATACAAGTATTACATATATTATTTATATATTTAATGACAAGTATTTATGTATAATGAATAATGCACGACAAGAATTAACACGAGTTTAAAACACGAAACATATGTCGCGAATATCAACAATCGGGAATTAATTAAAACACGAAAAACTATATTAAAAGGGGTGTTTGGCCGACCTAAAAGGAAAAGAAACAAGAGGGCCTATGGCCCGACCAGTTAATCAATTAACTTGTAACAAAAAGACTCCCAGTGAATTCATTTATCACTTTTACAAAAATTAAAAAGAAACCCTAGCCTCTCTTTTATTGGCCGCTAGTTTTGCAAGGTAAAAGGGAAGGGAAAAGCTTGTTGATCTTTCATAATTTTGGGTTCGTGTTCGGGATTATTCATCCTTGATTAAATCATATTCGGTATCTCTAATTTTAATCTTTTCTTTTATTATTATTTTCGTTAATCATGAAACCATGTATTAAATGTAAAAACACATGACATGATAATTTAAAACATGGAATTTAATCGGTTTTAGATTGGTTTGTCACGGGATCCGAGACCACATGGGTCTCAGTGGGGGGTTTTGATCGGCCAACAGAGCCCTAAGGGGTCTCAGTGGTTGTTTTCTATGAGTAGCCGCAACAACAGGGATCCCCACAGGGGGAGTTTTTGTTTGATCGGTGGCACCCGAGAGCTAAGCTCTCGGTAGGGATGTTGCGCATGGCAGCGGCTAACCACTGCTACCGGTGGGAACCGGCTGCGACCGGGGGCGGAAAGCCACAACCACGGGGGTTGTGGTGATGGTGTTGTTTGTCTCGTGCAACCAAGACCACAACACCAAGGGTGTGTTTGGTCATGAATTTTGGTTAATTAATTTTGGACTTAGGATATAATTATTTTATTAATTATTCATAAAATTAACATGGTACATTTAATTAAGTTTAATCAAGGACTTAGCCTAATTATTTAATTACATTTTAAACATGGTATAATTAAATTAATTATAACCTTTAATTTAATTATTCAATTATCAAGTTTATGGTAAAGATTAATGAATATAAATGTTATATTATTAATTAATAATCACTTATAAATCATGTTATATTACTAATTAATAATTATTATGTTAGACTAAAGTATTTATTTATTAATAAACTTTACTATTATGACATTTAATTAATCATGACTTTATAAAATATGTTCATTCAGCTTTTGCTTATATTATATGCTTGTTAAACAAGCTTATTACTATTTATGGAAACATACTATTTATGGAAACTTTCTATTTTTGGAAACTTACTATTTATATATGACAACCCATAAATTTCACATCTATGCATGCTATGATTATATGAGTATGAAATTTGGCTAGAAATATTTGCTTTTTATGCCTTACTTGGTAACATAAACTGCTTCTCACAGCCAGAACTGCCACTATGATATATTCCTATATGTTGTAAACATGATGTATATGTCAAGTATAAAATCTAAAAGTAATCTTATAAGTTCAATATTGATAATAACATCCCAAATATAACTATGATGCCCTAAATTCCCTTAGAAACCCTAGAATCCCTAAAATGAGTTATAAACTCAAGAATGACAAACTATGAATGAAAAATACATATGAATAAATCATTAAGGATTATAAACAAGTTATACTTTAAGTACATAATAATGCCTAAGAATGGTAAGAACAAACTATACAGAACTAAGTACAAGTAAATGTATATAATAGTCTAGATCACCACCTAGAAACCCTTGGTAAACAATATTTCAAGCAATATAACTACATAACATCTATGTAATAATATCAAATACACTATACTAATAAATCATATAAAGGAAAGGTAAATAATCATAAAACACTAATAATCACTAATCACAAGCTAATTACAAGTAAATGACCTATAACCAAGATTAGCATACAAAATACATTCTATAATGAATTAGAGTCTAATCTTTTGCAACTAATTATAAAACTCAACTAAGTATCATTTTAAGGTTATACATTCATTTCAAGTTAAGGTACAAATTAATAAAGCGTAATGACCCAAGTTATAAAGCATAGGATCTTAAGCTCCCATAATTATCCCTAGAATATGGTAAACCTATATAAACCCGTAAACTAAGAATGTAGAAACCATAGAAGTCATAAAACATACTATATAAGCCCTAGAATAAGCTTACATTTGGATATAAACCCTAATTACCCAAGATATAAAGTCATTAGGCTTAAATGATATAAAAACTCTTGGTCCCTAATAATTAGATATTACTTATTATCTTAAGTAATAACTATTACTTTGACTCAAGTGTGTTGTTTTAACATAAGATAAGAACTATGAAAGATTAAAACAACAATACCAATATACTTTTCAACGTATAGACTTTTATTAGAATCAAATAAAGAATCTATAACCCACTTTGTTTGCGGAATAATAAAGTGGTTGAATGACAATGGGGTTTGATCTCCTCTACTTAAACGTTTAACCAAAGTTAAACTCTAAGATCCAATCTAAACGTTCATATGTATCTTTGACAATATGGTTTAGTTGGTATCGAGAGAGAAAGGATTTCCAGAGTTTAAGCTCTTTTATTGGTTACCTTTCTCTCCCAATGTAGACTCCTTTATATAGGCAATGTAAATTAGGGTTTACATTTTGCATGTACCAATGCATTAGTTTATCCAGTGGGTGGTTGATGCCCATGCTGGATAAACAGTACAAAGTACTTAATAAACTATTCTAGAAAAGATAAAGGTTGTACTTATATCTAATTATACAAGCAACCTACTTTGACTTAAAGTATCCTA
Organism: Glebionis coronaria; assembly: GCA_025667525.1. Classification (NCBI taxonomy): domain Eukaryota; kingdom Viridiplantae; phylum Streptophyta; class Magnoliopsida; order Asterales; family Asteraceae; genus Glebionis; species Glebionis coronaria. The sequence goes on from JANFOE010000423.1 coordinate 236,700, forward strand.
GAGGAGATCCACATCATTCAGTTTGGTATTGTCAAGCTAAACTGAACTAATATCCCTTCTTCAGTCCTTGTTCTTTAGCAACTAGACCGCCTAGTATTTGAAGCGAAGACTCCTTTGTCTTCTAAGTTCACTGGAAGGGGAGTGCTGAACTTTCTTAAGCTTTAAAGTCTTCAGTAGGAACTTTGTTCCTCTGGTCATCCATCAGCAGACTGGCCTTACTGCTAAGCATGAAACACTTAGAGGGATTTTAGATTCAAATCCTAGAGTTGCTTCAGGGTCAGTAAATACTGACCCAACAATCTCCCCCTATTTGGATTTACAAATAGCCTAAGTCTAATGTCAGTAGTAAGTGAGCATAACAACTTCTTCTTACTTGCACTGAACAATTAATAACTTATAAACATCAGATAATCATTTATTCAATAACATTACAAATTACAACAAAATATTACAAATGATTATTCACTTCTCCTTAGGCCTAAGTTCTTCAATGATGGAAGTATGAGTTAATGGATCTGAGTTTCTGTGGTCTAATATAGCAAGCAAGCACATGCTGAAGGTTTTAGCAGCATCAGTAAGTCCTGGACCACCATGAAGAGAGTAAAAGATCCTTTGAACATTCAAGAGACATTAATTGTTCATTTCATCAAGATCACTTAGGCCCACAAAGTCTTGAAGTTCTTGATGATTGAACATAATCATTCCTAGTTCTGGTTCGTCCAGTACATGACCAGGGAGATGATTTTGAAACTGAACAAGGCCTTTGTATTTCTTTGTAGTAACAAAGATGTCACCAACTTCAGGTTGTATCAGATTTGCTCTTTTGTTCAGCTCCAGTATTGGATCTTGATCTTCTAGAGAAGCTTGAGTGTTGATGTTCAGAATTTCACCTAGTCTTTCATGATTTCTCATATAGTGCTCGATTCTGGTGAGAACTTCATCCCGTCTCTTGGATTTCCTTTTCTCAATTATCACACTCATTTCCATCCCTTCAGTATAAGAAAGTTCTTTTCCTTGAATGTTTTCAAGTATCTCATCAGTTACATCACCTCTATAGAACTTGAGATGGATGTCGCCTTTGTTGGTCAACATATCAACATTGGTGATTGGTGAGATGTTTCTTTTGTTGAGTCTTTTTATACAAAACTTTTCATATAACACTTTCTTCTTGAAGACACTTTCTATTTCAACTCTTCCAATTTGCTCATACAAGCTTAGCTTCAGATCTCTTAGCTTTTCTTCTTGCTGAAGCTTGTATAACTTGTCAAGTTCTTCCTGAGTGTCCACTCCAGCACTGATCAACTGATCATTTAGAGTAAGATCTTTATTTTTGGGTATTAAGGGAGGTGAACCTTGCATATCATCATCTTTGGCTGATGACTCCCCCTTACCCTTTGCTCGGCTCTTTTCAGTCATGGGTGACTTAATTGATTGTTTCTGAGCCTTCTTTTGGGCATGTTTCTGAAAGAGCTGCTGGATAGTGTTTTTCTCCCCCTCAGCAGAAGACTGCCCAACAGCTTCTGATGACCTTTCAGCAGGGAAGAAGCCACAAAGATGATCAAGAGTGGTGGTTACCTTGGCCAGCATGGCTGGAATAGTTTCAAGGGCATTTAGCTTCTGGTGAACCTATTCAGAAATGGTCAACTTTTGTTTCTCCAGCAATGCCACTCTATCTTTGATCTTGGACACAGAATCACACAAGGTATTAACTTGGCCTGGAACTGGTGTGAATTCTGGTGGAAACTCCATGGAAGCACCATTGATGGATTCCATTAGAGAGGACATGTCTTGCTTTAGGGAAGTGTTGGTGGCCACATCTTGGACTAAGGGCTTCAAAGCAGCAATGAGGACATCCTTAATTTGTTCAGCAGAAGGAGGATGTGGTCTTGCTTTGATAGTTGAGATTTTGTTGTCGGCAAGCAGCTTTTCTTCCTTTAGTCTGGCAACCCATGATTGAAGAATCGACACTTGATTGGTTAATTCTTTTACTTGCTCAGCTCTAGGTGAAAGTGGCAACAGTGTTGCATCAGCAGGTTCTTCATCACTCTTATCTAGATTGACTGGAATTCTCTCATTGAACCCAAGTTCTTTCTCCTGATCATCTCCAGACATACTGACAACAAAAGTAGGCAAGTGTCCCACCTTAGCTCTAGTGGTGAGATGCACTTCCTTGGGAATCTTTGGAGCATCATCCTGAGTGTGTGGATCAGTTTCAAGCCCTTCACCACCAGGTTTGGTTTGAACTGATGGATCCTGAGAAAGAGTCCCTGATAAATTTAGATCAATGATAATGTTTTTGGTTCCTTAAGTATAACCCTGTTGTGAGGGAGCTACATCATTAGAAACAGATAGGCCAGGGTCAGCATCAGCTGTTGGATTTGCTGACAAATCATTCCCTGATGCAGACTCAGAGTGACAAGTGATAGGAATTGGTAATGAAGTATGACTTGTATTCAGAATGAAAGTACTTACCAATGTTGACTCCACACTACTGAGCTAAGGGTGAGCTCCATCTTCACCCTTCTCTCTTAAAGAAGTTGAGAGATGGGTTGCTTGCTGGGCCTCTTTATGCATATCTCCTCCAGCAGAGACTGAAGGTGATGGCTGGCTAGGGTTCTTGTCCTTGGCCAGGGACTTGGTCTTCTTCAAAGGATGGCTTTGGGAATCATCATCAATCTTCTTTGAGGAAGCTTGTGTGAGGGTTTTCCTATTTCTGGACCCACGTCTAACCTTGTTGGTATTAATTGTATTTGCTTCTAACAAGGTCCAGATGAAGCTCCATGCATTTTGCCTTGTAGATCCCCTTCTCCAGTTGGAGAAGTGTCTTTGGGAGCTTTGTACACTTCTAGACCATCTGCTGAGCAGATGTCCAGCATGGGTTGTGTAAGAGGAGGATCAATGGTGCTGACTGGAATGTTCCAGCGAGTAAGATCTAAGGTCTTAAAAACTAGTTGCTCTCTAGTTATTTTTGAAAAATCATTTCCAAGATGGTCAGCAAAAAGGAGAGATAGACATCTGGTGTACACAACGTTTTTCTCTCTAGTCTTTTTCTCCAGCTTCCCATGGAGATCTTTAAAAATAAGCCTCACAAAATCAGCTTTGGCCCCCTTGGCCAGACAGTATAAAATGATAGCATCTTTTTGGTTGATCTGGTCAAGACCTCCAGTTTTCCCCCCCAAACATTCAATGAGTATGGTCATCAATAATTTCCATCTTGGTGGAAAAGCACTCCTTTTTAACCCCCCTTTTTCAAAAATTTCTTCAGTATACCTAATTTCTTTAAAGAAATTTATAACAACCATAAAATCATCAGGTACTGCTTCATACTCATTAGGGTTTTCCAAATAATCTAACCCCAAAACTTTTATAAATGATTTTAACCCAAATCTACCATGAATCCCCATCGTGGTAGAATCAAACTCAATGGACTTCTTGTTGTTAGAAGCCTCTGCTGTAAACCAAAATTCTTTTAGCACATTTTGAAACATCATACCAGGATCTTCAAATAAAGCATACCTTAAAACACTTTTGGTTAGATAAGTCAAAACTTGTTCCCCAGGAACAGACTTAATGGATTCAGGTTTAAGCAAGGTGATGTTGTTTGGTTTGAAGAAGATGTCATCAATGGGATAGTTAACATGAGTGGATGGTTTAAGAGTTATTTTGGTGATCTTGGGGGTGGAAGATGATTCGGCCATTTATGTTTCTATGTGTGTTTTGAAAGAGAGAAAGGTTGTGTGTGTTTATGGATGAAAAGAATTGTAAGTGTGGAATGAAATCCAATTGTTAGGGATCATATAAAAACTTTAACTGATTTGTAAGAAGTTTTTAAAACCATTTGAAAAAGTTATAAATCTTTTAGGGTTTCGTTTGAAAATTTGGCACAAACTTTCTCATTAATGTTCTGCAAAAAAGTATGATTTTCTGTTGCTTTGAACAGTGAAATGCCCCATGTGTCAGGGAGTTGTTGACTATGGATGGAGACGTTTGGAATTTCCTTAATTAACAAATGACACCTTTTTGAAAGAATGTTTGTTTCGTTCACAAGAAATTTAATGCCATTAACTCTTTTGAATCACATGATTGATGGGTTTTAAATGTTGTTGCTTAGATATATTGAAGCTGATCGCAATACTTGTGAGCTTCAGTGCGTCAGATGAGGCGACAAAACCCCATATACATGTTCACATAAGTGAACAAGACATATGACATTGCATGCTCCTCTACTCAGGCCTATCTACTCAGTTGTATTAAAATTTGTTCAACGTTGCTGAAGGACTATTTTGATGACTGGTGATTATTTGTTCAGCTTCAGTGAATCAGATAAGGCGACAAAACATCATATACACAATCACATAGAGTGAAATAGACATATGACATTGCACACTCCTTTACTCAGACAATGCTACTTAACATTAATCAAATTCTTTTATGAAATGCTGAACCTTCAGGCTTCTTCAGTGAATGCTGAAGGTTCAGGTTTTGTATCATCAATGTTCAGCATACCAAGCTCCATCATCAATCTTTTGAAAGTTGGTTCATCCAATGGTTTGGTGAAGATATCAGCCAATTGTTATTGAGTGGGGATGAAATGTAATTCAATGTCCCCTTTCACAATGTGATCTTTGATAAAGTGATATCTGATATCAATGTGTTTTGTTCTTGAGTGGAGGACTAGATTATTGGATATTGCAATAGCACTAGTGTTATAACAAAAGATTGGTACCTTTTCATATTCTATGTCATAATCAGCCTATTGGCTTTTCATCCAAAGAACATCGGCACAACATCCAACAGCTGCCACATATTCAGCTTCTGATGAAGACATGGCAACTGTTTGTTTCTTTTTAGCACTCCAACACACAAGTTTGCCACCTAGCAATTGGCAGGCACCAGAAGTGCTTTTTCTGTCCAAATTGCAACCAGCATAGTTAGATTCTGAGTACCCCTTTAGATCAAAACCTGAGAATTTAGGGTACCAAAGACCTAGCTTGGTGTACCTTTTAGGTATCTGAAGATTCTCTTAACAGCAGTAAGGTGTGATTCCTTTGGATCTGCTTGGTATCTTGTACAAAGGCATGTAGAGAATTGAATGTCAGGACTGCTTGTAGTTAAGTACATGAGTTACCCAATCATACCTCTATACTGAGTCTCATTGACTGATTGTCTAGTGAGATCAGGTCCTAAGTTGTTAGGGGTACCATTGGAGTCTTCACTGAAGCACAATTGATATCATACTTCTTCAGTAGATCCTTGACATATTTTTCTTGATTGATGGAGATGCCTTGGTCAGATTGTTTAATATGAAGACCAAGGAAGTGTGTGAGTTCTCCCATCATACTCATCTCAAACTTGCTGGTCATAAGCTTGGAAAATTGTTTGCAAAGTTTCAAGCTTGTAGAACCAAAGATTATGTCATCCACATAAATTTGTACCAGAATGGTGTCAGTTTTAGATTTATAGATGTACAAGGTGCTATCTATTTTTCCTCTGACAAATTTATGTTCAATGAGAAAAGTTTGAGAAGGTTTCATACCATGCTCTTGGAGCTTGTTTCATTCCATACAAAGCTTTATAAAGCTTGTAGAATGATTTGGGTATTTACTACTCTCAAAGCCAGGAGGCTGGGTAACATAAACTTCTTCTTTTAGGTCACCATTTAGGAATGCACTTTTGACATCCATTTGGTAGATTATGAAGTTCATGTAAGTGGCATACGCAAGGAAGATTCGTATGTCTTCCATACGTGCAACTGAAGCAAAGGTTTGATCAAAATCAACACCAGGCTCTTGATTGAATCCTTGGGCCACCAACCTAGCTTTATTTTTGGTCACTAGATTGGTTTCATCTCTTTTGAGCTTGTAAACCCATTTAGTGCCAGTGGTTGATTTACCATATGGAAGAGGAACCAATTTCCAGACATTGTTTCTTTTAATTGATTGAGTTCCTCTTGCATGGCATCCATCCATCCAGGGTGTGTGAGAGCTTTAGAAACCTTTGTAGGTTCAATTTCTGAGAGAAAATTTGCATAAAGGCATTCTCCAGATGAAGCAGCACTTAGTATGTTTTCCATAGATCTAGTGACTTTAACTTCACCAGGACTACCTATTATGTTCACCAGCTGTATGTGACTATTTTGAGTCCAAGATTTTTGTGGAGCTGGAGAGTAGGTACTGGTATCATGATTAGAGCTAGAACTTAGAAGTCCATGACATGGACTTGGACTTGGAATGTCTCTAATGTCTACTGAAGGATATTCAGTGGACATGGGTTCAATCATTAGCGGACTTCCTTCTTGGTCAGAAGAAGCATATCCAAGACCTAATTCCCTAGAGATGATAAGAGAGCTTTGAGCAAGGGGCTCGTGTTGTTCTTCAGCATCTACATATGATTGATCATTTTAATCATGCGTGTCAGAATGCTGATTGTTTTGAGACTGACCATTTTGGTCATTTGTGTTTCCTTGCTGATCATTTTGATCATTTTGAGATTGATCATTATTTGATTGACAGCCATCAGTATGTGATACTGAAGGATTTCCTTTTGTAGGTGATAGGTGTGTAAACACCCATCTTTTCTACCACTTATTTCTTGCTAAAACAAGACCAAAACGCGTATTTAATGTCATTTGTTTGGAATTATGCGTGGTTTGTGTGTTTGTTATGTTTTCAGAGCCAACCGGATAAATATTGGAGAAAACATGGGATTGCACGGGTTTTATCAAGGAAAAAGACTCAAGACAAAGTCTATTGACCAAGAGGTGCAAAAGATTTGAAGTCACTAGGCCTATTCGAAGATTTATCGAAGAAAAGGACTAAAGACGGAAGATTTTCATAAGTCGAAGAAACTCAAGTCTATTTAACGAAGAAATTAAAAGACGAGTTGAATTTAATCGACAACAAATCCCGAATCAGAATCAAAAACGTCAACTTTTCTGAAAAGACGAGAAGACAAAAAGAAGGGAAGAAAGCCCACTCACCAACCAAGGGAGAAGCCTATAAATACTCCTCCCTATACACACACGACACACTCTCTTCTTCTTTTTCCAGTTATTTTCTTCTTCCTAGTTTTTAGGAACCATCTCCCTTAAGGAGTGGTTTTAATCTTTGTTTGATTTATCTTCCAATCTTGTAAGTTAATCTTTGTTGTTTTGAATCTTAAATCATTAATACAATCCTTCCTTTAATCTTTTGATTCATCTTGTTCTTCTTCATCTTTTTCTTTCATGTTCTTAAGTTCTATTTGGTTCTAGTTTGATTCTAAAAAGTTGTTGAATTGGTGTTTTTATGATTGGGATTCGATCCTTGTAGTTAGTAGATGATTGGTGGTTGATTTGGTAAAACCTATTTGTTTGATTGAGTGGGTTTGGTATAATTCGTGTCTATCTGTTCTTCGTCCTGCTCCTGATCTCGCCCAGATTCCGAATAGGGAATCTGGGGTGTTGTTATTCGGAACTTTCCATTTTTCCGAATAGGGTTTCCATTTTGTGTTATTCGGAACTTTCATTTATTCCGAGTAAGGATTTGTACTTGGTGTTATTCGGAACTTTCCATTATTCCGAATAAGGGTCTAAATTTCTTGTCCATTCGGAACATTTCAACATTCCGAGTAAGGGTTGAATTTTGTGTTATTCGGAATATTTCCAATATTCCGAGTAAGGGTTCTTTCCGAGTTTTTCCGAATAGAGCTTTTTCCAAAAATATTCCGAATAGGCTGATTATTCCGTGTAAGAAATATGTTCCGAATAGCCCCACTTTCCGAATAGAGATATTTTCCGAATAGGGGTTTATTCCGAATAGCTCTACTTTCCGAATAGCTCTACTTTCCGCATGATCATAACTTTCCGCATAGAACAAAAAATATTCCGAATAAGGCTTTTCTAGAGTATTCTGAATAGGATGTTTTCCAATTATTCCGAGTAAGGCCCACTTTCCGAATAAAAGAATTCCAGTTCTATTCTTCATGAGGTATTACTGTTTCATTTAAAGCTTTTAGTTTAGTTTTATCATTACTTGCCTTTATCATTTTAGTAGATTTAGACCAAAGCTCCCCCTTTTAGTCACCAATTACAACTATTCCACTTTTGACCGTGATCGATTCGAGAAGATACCGAGAACGAAACAACGATATATCAATTGGGTACGAGCAACGCAAAGAGAGATCTTGCAAGCAAAAACCTTTTTATTAACCAACCAAAAGCGAGTTATTAAAATGGCGCCGCTGCCGGCTCTTTTCGTAATGATCAACGGTTTCTTGTGAGAAAAATTGGATTTTGGGATCCGTTCTTTCGGGAACGTTATTTTCAAGCACAAAAAATTTTTCAAAAAATCCATAAAAATATAAAATTTCCAAAAACACAAAAACAATATAAAACCTATAAAAACCAAAAATATTTTCTCTTGCATTTTCTTTTTAGTGTATGCGTACTCGATCCACGTCTTATTCAGAGCCCGAGACTCTCGAACAATTAGACATGGCAGGTGTACACAACAACAATAATATTCCACCCCCCCAAAACAACAATAATAATAACCCACCCCACCCAAATATGAATAATCCACCCGACTTACGAACCATGGAGGAACTATGCCAACCCACAATGAACGGACGTGGAGGCCCGATTGCACCGATGCATGTCACGGCTCAGGAGTTTTCGTTGAAACATCACATGATCCAGCAAGTACAAACGAATCCATTTCGCGGAATTCCGGACGATGATGCCAACAAACACCTCGACAAATTCATCACTATTACCCAAAGCATGAAATCTCCCGGTGTTTCTATGGATGACCTTCGCCTCCAACTTTTTCCACACTCGCTTTCTCACCATGCCGAAAAATGGTTTGACCGTCTTCCAAAGAATTCTATTCATACATGGAACGACATGACTCAACGCTTTTTATCGCGATACTTTCCCCCATCCATGGTCACTAGCCTTCGTAACCAAATTAGTGGATTTATGCAAGAGAATGATGAATCGCTTTTTGATGCTTGGGAACGTTATAATGATTTGATCGACCGCTGTCCTAATCACAATATGCTCCCCGTCACTCTTATTGACACCTTCTATAATGGTCTCACCTTTCGTGATCGTGACACGATCAATGCCGCCGCCGGTGGTACTTTTATGAAAAGGAGACCAGAGGAGTGTCGAGAGTTGATTGAAAACATGACTACTCACCACAAGAATTGGGATTCATCCGGATCCTCAAGATCTAACTCGAGAGTCAATGTTTCTTCTACTACCTCCAATCCTGAAATGTCTGAAATTTCTCGACAACTTGCTGAAATGAACAAAAATTTCATGACCATGGCCACAAACCACTTTCAACAAGCTAAAGCCGTTGCTATTTCTTGTGACACATGTGGTGGTCCTCATTCTTATAATGATTGTCCTTCCACTCAAGGCAATTATTCTGAAAACGTTAACGCAGCATACGGTACATATCCCACGGGAGGCTATCAAGCTCGCCCTCAAGGAGACCGTAGCTTGCTAAGTTATCGTTCCAACAATTATCTTGCACCTCCCGGTTTCCCTCCTGCAAACCAAACCCAACAACAACACTATAACCGAAACAACCAATCCCAACCTCGTGCTCAAAACCAATATCCGTCCCAAAGAAATACCTACCAACCTCAAGGAAATTCTCAAGCTTATCAAGCTCCACCTCTCAATCAACCGATGGCAGTGAATCCCGACGTCGAGTCGTTCATGAAGACCAATCGTGAGATGGTGACGAATCTTCAGAGTCAGTTTGTCAACTTGAAGAATGACATGGTGAAACAAGGAAGCGATATTCGAGCCGAGCTAAGGAATGATATGGCCAAACATAGTGATGCTATTAATACCAACATGCAAAACTCTTTCAATAATCAAGCTCTTCATCTTCGTGATATGATTGGTTCGCTTATCCAAAGTAATCAACCCTCTGCTTCGGGTACTCTTCCGAGTAATACCATTGCTAATCCGAGAGGGGAGATGAAAGCAATCACCACTCGTAGTGGAAAAGGTTATATGGAACCCGAGCTTCCTACACCTCCACCCGTGATTGTGAATAAGGAAAAAGAGCAACTTTCCCCATCTCCTTCACCTTCTATCCCCATTTCCCCACCACCCGTGGTTGTGAGTGATCCTATCCCCTTAAAGCCTTCCTCTTCATCCAATATACCTTATCCTTCAAGGTTGAGGAAAGAGAAGCAAAAGAGCAAGGACGATATTCAGGTTTCAAACTTCCTAAAAATGTTTAAACAATTGAATTTTAACATCTCCTTTGCCGAGGCTCTCGCTCACATGCCCAAATACGCTAAGATGTTTAAAGATCTTTTAAGTGATAAAGAAAAGCTTCTGGACATTGCTCAGACCCACCTTAATGAGAATTGCTCCGCAGTGCTCTTAAGGCAATTGCCCACCAAACTTGGTGATCCGGGTCGCTTCTTGATTCCTTGCAACTTCCCGGGAGTAGAGAATTGCATGGCCTTAGCCGATCTAGGTGCCAGTATAAACTTAATGCCTTTAAGTGTTTGGAAGCAATTATCTCTCCCCGAGCTTGTCCCCACACGAATGACTTTGGAATTAGCCAACCGAACGGTTGCTTATCCAGTGGGGATTGCCGAAGATGTCTTTGTTGGCGTTGATAAATTCACCTTCCCGGCTGATTTTGTCGTCGTTGACTACGAGATGGACCCTCGTGTTCCATTAATCGTTGGACGTCCATTCCTGAGGACCGGTCGCACTCTCATTGATGTAGCCGCGGGCGAAATAATCATGAGAGTTGGTGACGATCAAATTGTCTTCAACATGGGTAAGATTTCTAAGCAACCTTATTCGTATGAGAGCGTTAATGCTATTGATGTTCTCGATGAGGCTTGTGAAGAACATTTTCATGATGCTTGCAAAAGTACTCTTTCTTCCCTACCCAATGTTGAGACCGTTGCCTCAATTGCTCCAGCATTGACTCCTTTTGGAGAAAGTGACTTGGATGACTTCGAAGCTAGCTTGGGTCCTCTCGATATTAAGTATGATGATTTGTCCACCAATTGGGATGAAGATATTCGTACTATTGAGAGACTTCTCAATGAGGACCCATTGTCTCCTCCTGCTCCTAAAGAGGTGACTAATGATGATCCATCGTTAGTTTCACCATCTACTGAGGCTCCTCCTACTCTCGAGCTTAAGGACCTACCGCCTCATCTTGAGTACGTTTTCCTAGAAGACGACGAGAAGTTACCGGTTATCATCGCAAAGGATCTGAAAGAAGACGAAAAAGCCCGCCTTGTTGCAGTATTGAAGAGGCATAAACGCGCTATCGCTTGGAAAATCTCCGACATCCGCGGAATTGATCCTCACTTTTGCACACATAAAATTCTCATGGAGGACGACTTTAAGCCCACTATTCAAAGCCAAAGAAGGGTGAATCCTAAAATCCATGACGTCATCAAAACAGAAGTCATTAAACTTCTTGATGCGGGTATGATTTACCCTATTTCGGATTCCCCATGGGTTAGTCCAGTCCATTGTGTGCCTAAGAAAGGCGGAATCACCGTTGTGCCTAATGCAAACAACGAGTTAATTCCTACCCGTCTCGTTACTGGGTGGAGAGTTTGTATAGACTACCGCAAACTCAATGATGCCACGAGAAAGGATCATTTCCCTCTACCTTTTATGGACCAAATGCTTGAACGTCTAGCGGGTAATGAATATTACTGCTTTCTGGATGGTTTCTCGGGTTATTTTCAAATACCCATCGATCCCCAAGATCAAGAAAAGACAACATTCACTTGTCCCTACGGCACATTTGCTTATAAAAGAATGCCTTTTGGCTTATGCAATGCCCCCGGGACTTTCCAAAGGTGCATGTTGGCTATATTCCATGACATGGTTGAGCAAACCATGGAAGTCTTCATGGATGATTTCTCGGTCTTCGGGGATTCCTTCTCTGCTTGCCTTGCCAATTTGGAACGCATGCTTAAGCGGTGCGAAGACACTCGCCTTGTTCTAAATTGGGAAAAAATGCCATTTTATGGTAAAAGAAGGCATTGTGCTAGGACACAAAATCTCTAAAGCCGGTCTTGAAGTCGACCGTGCTAAAGTAGATGTCATAGCCAAATTACCTCCACCTTCAACCGTGAAGGGTGTGAGAAGCTTTTTGGGTCATGCGGGCTTCTATCGACGATTTATTCAAGATTTCTCTAAAATCGCTCGCCCGATGACCCACCTCTTGGAAAAAGATACTCCTTTTATCTTTTCTAAAGAGTGTCTCGAAGCATTCAATCTTCTCAAGGATAAGCTGACTAAGGCACCGGTCTTGGTTACCCCTAATTGGGAGCTGCCTTTTGAATTGATGTGCGACGCTAGCGACTTTGCTATTGGTGCGGTTTTGGGCCAACGAGTGAATAAACACTTCCAACCAATCCACTACGCTAGCAAAACAATGACGGGGGCTCAATTGCATTATACGACAACCGAAAAAGAGCTTTTAGCTGTTGTCTATGCTTTTGAGAAATTTCGCCCCTATCTTGTTTTATCCACCACCATCGTATACACGGACCATTCCGCGTTGAAGTACTTGATGACTAAGAATGATTCTAAACCAAGACTTCTCCGCTGGGTTTTACTCCTTCAAGAATTCAACATTGAAATTCGTGATAAGAAGGGTGCTGAAAACCTGGCCGCGGATCATTTGAGCCGACTTGAGGATCCATATCAAGGGGACCATCCGAACAAAGAGATCAATGACTCTTTTCCCCTTGAAACCTTAATGTCGATCAATCCCAATCTTGATGGCACCCCGTGGTTTGCCGATATTGCAAACTACTTAGCGGGTGGTGTTCTCATCCAAGGGTTAACATCCCAACAAAAGAAGAAGTTCTTGAACGATGTTAAGACTTACTTCTGGGAGGACCCTTTTCTATTCAAACAATGCGCTGACCTGATTATTCGTCGGTGTGTTGACGGACCGGCAGCTTTTGATATTCTCCAAGCGTGCCACAAAGGACCCACCGGTGGTCACTTTGGTCCCAACTTCACCGCCAAAAAAGTGTTTGACTCGGGATTCTATTGGCCCACCATTTATCGTGATGCTCACGAGATGGTTAAACATTGTGATGCTTGCCAAAAACAAGGCAAGATCACACATAAAGATGAGATGCCTCAAAATTTCATACAAGAATGTGAAATCTTTGATGTCTGGGGCATCGACTTTATGGGGCCATTCCCGTCTTCTAAAGGCAACAAATACATCCTTGTCGCTGTCGACTACGTTTCTAAATGGGTTGAAGCAAAAGCTTTACCCACTAACGACGCGAGGGTGGTTTGTAATTTCTTGAAACAATTGTTTGCTCGTTTCGGTGTTCCTCGTGCTATTATCAGTGACCGCGGGACTCATTTTTGCAACGAGCAATTTGCAAGAGTCATGGCTAAGTACGGTGTCAATCACCGTCTTTCCACCGCCTATCACCCTCAAACCAACGGTCAAGCCGAGATATCCAACCGTGGATTGAAGAGAATTTTGGAACGTACTGTGGGAGAGCATCGTGCCTCGTGGGCCGATAAACTTGATGATGCTCTGTGGGCTTTCCGTACCGCCTATAAGACGCCGATTGGTTGTACACCTTATCGTCTCGTGTACGGGAAAGCCTGCCACCTCCCCATCGAGCTAGAACATAAGGCATACTGGGCCTTGAAGTGGGCTAACTTCGACATCAACAAAGCCGGTGATTTTCGGAAGATTCAACTCAACGAGCTTCAAGAATTGAGGAATCAAGCTTACGAGAACTCATTGATTTACAAGGAGAAGACCAAGCTTATCCACGATGCTAAAATCAAGAACCGAGAGTTCAACGTTGGTGATCAAGTCTTGCTCTTTAACTCTCGGTTGAAGATCTTCTCAGGCAAGTTGAAGAGCCGCTGGTCTGGTCCATTCACCATCGCCAATGTCTTTCCCTATGGCACCATTGAGCTTTCTCAGCCAAATGGGCCTAACTTCAAGGTGAATGGCCAGCGTTTGAAGTTGTACGTTGGTGAGGACATCTCTAAGGAGATGATTCCATCCCTCACCACGTTTCCCTTGAATTAGTTCGGGACCGAGTCAGGCTCGCGACTCGGTAAACAAAAACAAGCGCTCCTCGGGAGGCAACCCGAGTATCTATCCCCCTTTCCCGTTTTTCATCATAAGTGTAGGGGGAGCTATATAGGTTGCTTGTTTTTGGATGGTGATGTGATTACAGGGATTATTGCACTCTTGGAATCTTTGAAGAACCGTGATCCCATGTTATCCGAAATCTGGTTCTATCTCTCAACTATCGTGATTCAATTTTCTTCTTACTCACATTTGAAATTGATCACTTTAGTCGTCTCTTCCTTAACTTGAGTTAACCAACGTGCACAATGTCATAAGTGTAGGGGAGACCCTTCCCACATGCTTAAACATTGAGGACAATGTTTATCTTAAGTGTAGGGGAGACTTCTATCGAAGTTTTAAGTGGACTTTTCCATGAAAATGCCTTCATTTAACCGGAAAATCATACTTTTCAACATTTTTCAAATTTTTAATCAACTTTGGCCATTTTGTCGTAAATTTTAAATTTTTTATCGTTGCTTTCATATGTATATATCCCGCAATAAAGTCAAAAATATTAATAAAGTGATGTAGCTAGTTTTGAAATCTTGAACATATTAGGCCCGTTGCGTTTATTTTGACTCAACCCGAATAGACTTATTCTAGTTTATTCTAGCTAGTATCCTTAACCATGTAGACCTTAATTGGTTTATTTAGGCTAAGTGTCCACGAATCTCATTACTTGAGATTTTAAATTGTGGAGGACGAGAAATGATAGAGTCAATTATAAGTCGGTATTCTTATACAAGCTCACTTGGTGTAATTATTTGCCTATTCTCCCATCACTTGCTAATAATTTATCTGCAATAAGTAAGGTCGTACGATTTGAAAGGTTACTTAGCTTCTAGCCCAAGATCGTTTAAAAGTTGCTCGGTAATGACGAGAGTTCATAGCCAAGGCATAACTTATGAAGCGGGGCGCGAAGATTGGCGAATCCGAAAAGGCCCTAACAAGGCATGAGGATTCAATTTTATTGCTGAAGATCCCAAAAGTGATGTGAAAAGCATTATCTCCAAAATCAATATGAAGGATCAAGACTCACGACGAAAAGCAATCAACTCCCACAAAGATGATGGAGAAGTCTATCCGAAAAGACCCTAACAAGGTATGAGGATAAATAGATCCAAGTCCGAAAAGGAGGCGGATCGTTGTATCTCAAAATCCCAAATAGAGATTGAAGAAATAATCATGAAGTCGTGGTCAACAAAGTGGAGTACTCCTCAAAAGTCTCCAAAGTGAAGAAACTCTATTATGATGAGAAGACCATTATCTCAAGAACGTCTCTCGAAGATATGAAGTATGAAGTACATGCCAAATATCGGCCCGAGAAAGGTCTCAAATCGTGAACCAAGTTATGCCAAGATATGAACTTTCTGATATCCCGAGAAGCAGTTTTAAGAGATTTTGTCCTTTAGCTAACTATTGATCAAATCGTCCTACTTTGCTTTCAGCCTAAATGAACTATCAAAATAAGTCCAAAAATGCATCTTCATGATCATTCTAAGACAAAAATAAAATATAAGAGATACACCTAGGAATAAGGGAGTCTAAGCATTTATTTAAGCCATGTGTGTAAATGTTTGAATTGCTAACTTATAATAACAATGATCTCGTTTTTAAGCTTAGTTTGGGGAACGTGAAACTTGAGGGTGATAAATCTTCGCAGCACCAAAAGCCCTAATGTAAGTCCTCGATCTCTTTACAAGTTATTTCCACATAGTTATGTTCTATCCTTTTGTTTGCTTTAAATTTCTTTTAGTGCTTTAATTTTTATTTTGAATAAGGCCAAGGTTAATTAATTATGAGAAAAGTGTAACGTTGCTTTATCACTAAGCATTGCATGAGGGCATGGCAATGGCTAAGTGTAGGGGATTTGATAGGTGTGTAAACACCCATCTTTTCTACCACTTATTTCTTGCTAAAACAAGACCAAAACGCGTATTTAATGTCATTTGTTTGGAATTATGCGTGGTTTGTGTGTTTGTTATGTTTTCAGAGCCAACCGGATAAATATTGGAGAAAACATGGGATTGCACGGGTTTTATCAAGGAAAAAGACTCAAGACAAAGTCTATTGACCAAGAGGTGCAAAAGATTTGAAGTCACTAGGCCTATTCGAAGATTTATCGAAGAAAAGGACTAAAGACGGAAGATTTTCATAAGTCGAAGAAACTCAAGTCTATTTAACGAAGAAATTAAAAGACGAGTTGAATTTAATCGACAACAAATCCCGAATCAGAATCAAAAACGTCAACTTTTCTGAAAAGACGAGAAGACAAAAAGAAGGGAAGAAAGCCCACTCACCAACCAAGGGAGAAGCCTATAAATACTCCTCCCTATACACACACGACACACTCTCTTCTTCTTTTTCCAGTTATTTTCTTCTTCCTAGTTTTTAGGAACCATCTCCCTTAAGGAGTGGTTTTAATCTTTGTTTGATTTATCTTCCAATCTTGTAAGTTAATCTTTGTTGTTTTGAATCTTAAATCATTAATACAATCCTTCCTTTAATCTTTTGATTCATCTTGTTCTTCTTCATCTTTTTCTTTCATGTTCTTAAGTTCTATTTGGTTCTAGTTTGATTCTAAAAAGTTGTTGAATTGGTGTTTTTATGATTGGGATTCGATCCTTGTAGTTAGTAGATGATTGGTGGTTGATTTGGTAAAACCTATTTGTTTGATTGAGTGGGTTTGGTATAATTCGTGTCTATCTGTTCTTCGTCCTGCTCCTGATCTCGCCCAGATTCCGAATAGGGAATCTGGGGTGTTGTTATTCGGAACTTTCCATTTTTCCGAATAGGGTTTCCATTTTGTGTTATTCGGAACTTTCATTTATTCCGAGTAAGGATTTGTACTTGGTGTTATTCGGAACTTTCCATTATTCCGAATAAGGGTCTAAATTTCTTGTCCATTCGGAACATTTCAACATTCCGAGTAAGGGTTGAATTTTGTGTTATTCGGAATATTTCCAATATTCCGAGTAAGGGTTCTTTCCGAGTTTTTCCGAATAGAGCTTTTTCCAAAAATATTCCGAATAGGCTGATTATTCCGTGTAAGAAATATGTTCCGAATAGCCCCACTTTCCGAATAGAGATATTTTCCGAATAGGGGTTTATTCCGAATAGCTCTACTTTCCGAATAGCTCTACTTTCCGCATGATCATAACTTTCCGCATAGAACAAAAAATATTCCGAATAAGGCTTTTCTAGAGTATTCTGAATAGGATGTTTTCCAATTATTCCGAGTAAGGCCCACTTTCCGAATAAAAGAATTCCAGTTCTATTCTTCATGAGGTATTACTGTTTCATTTAAAGCTTTTAGTTTAGTTTTATCATTACTTGCCTTTATCATTTTAGTAGATTTAGACCAAAGCTCCCCCTTTTAGTCACCAATTACAACTATTCCACTTTTGACCGTGATCGATTCGAGAAGATACCGAGAACGAAACAACGATATATCAATTGGGTACGAGCAACGCAAAGAGAGATCTTGCAAGCAAAAACCTTTTTATTAACCAACCAAAAGCGAGTTATTAGTAGGACTTGTCATATCTTCAAATGGATCAATATAAGGGACTGAATTGCTTGTTTGATATTTTATAGAAGGCTCATAATGATTAAATTCATCAGATGGATAATTTTAAGATTCTTGTATATGAAGTTCATCATCTGATGGATTTGTAAAAGTGAGAGCCTCAGAACTTTCATTGAATGTGATATGATAGGTTTCTTTAATACATTGTCTTCTTGTGTTGAAGAATCTGTATGCTTTTGATACTAGGGAGTATCCAAGAAAATCACCATCATTAGACTTTTCATCAAACTTTCCAAGGTGATCCTTGTGATTGTGAATGAATACTGGACACCCAAACACATGTAAGAATGAAATGTTTGGAATTCTCCCCCTGAAGACTTCATAGGGAGTCTTCATGTGTCTCTTCACAATAATGGATCTATTTTGAGTGTAGCAAGCAGTAGCTATAGCGTCAGTCCAAAAGTGCTTAGAGAGAGCAGATCCAACAAACATTGTTCTTGCTGCTTCAATCAAAGTTCTGTTCCTTATTTCAGCCACACCATTTTTTTCAGGTGTGTAAGGAGATGAGAAATTTTGGGAAATTCCTTTGTCATCACAGAATTTGATCAGTGAGCGATTTCTAAATTCAGTGCTATTGTCAGTTCTGAGTTGTTTGACATGAGTGTCATTTTGATTTTCAACTCTTTTGATGAATGACATAATGGCATATGGTGCATGGCTTTTCTTTGTCAGAAAATATACCCAGGTGTACCTTGAGTACTCATCAACAATGAAAAGTTTATATTTTTCATGACAAATGGCCCTAGGTGATATTGGGCCAAATAAGTCCATGTGAAGCAAATGAAGACTTTCTTTGATTGAGAAAGTTTGCTGTGTTTTGAAACTAGCCCTATGGTGATTCCCTTTTTCACATGCTGAGCATGGTTTTTCATTGGAGTAGACAAGTGAGGGAAGACCAATAACAAGATTTTGTTTTGCCAGCAAAATTATTGTTTTGAAATTGAGATGTGAGAGCCTCTTATGCCAAAGCCAATTGGTAATATTGGAAGCTTTAACAAAGAAGCATGTCTCCTGAGTAGAGTTCATGTTCATGACATAAACATCTTTGACTCTTGGAGCAATCATCACAATTTCATGATTAGAGTTGAAGATTGTACCTTTTTTGTCATCAAACAGCACAAGATACTTTGCATCACAAAGTTGACTTATGCTGATTAGGTTGTGCTTCAATCCATTTACATATGCTACCCTTGAGAAAACTATACCATTGCATTTCACTGAACCAAATCCTTCAGTAGTAGCTGATGAGTTATCACTAAAAACAACTTTAGGACCTTGTTCCTCCTTAGACTTGTGCAGATAACTTTTGGTGCCAGTCATATGCCTTGAGCAACCACTATCTATGTACCAAATAGGCTTCCTGAGATCACACTACACAAGTTAAGGAAATGCTCAGTTTTGTTTTGAAACCCACCTTTGTTGGGTGGGGGTTTTAGATCTAGAAGGTGTTCTAGATCTGAAGGGTCCTCTTGTAGAGGGTATGTATGATTGCTCAGAAGAAGAAGAGGTTTGAACAGCTTTAGCTTTCTTAGCCTGGAGGGCTTCACCTCTTCTGAACCACTCTATATGGTTGTGATCAGATGTAGTGTGGACATCGCTTCCACAAGTCTCACAACATTTGGTAATAGAGTTTGGGTTTCTTGGTTTAATACCCCTTCTGAGTGAGATGATTCGATTATGTCCATAAGTGTCATGGTCATAACTTCCACAAATATTACAAACAGGGTAATATTGGCAGTCATCTGGGTGATGATTGCCCATACCACAATAAATGCATGGTGGGGAAGGCATATTTCGCCTGGAATGAGATGCTTCAGATTTGTGAGCATCATCACTTGTTTTGGCCAGCATATACTGAGTGTGTTCACAAGTGCGATGATCAGTCCTTTCACATTTAGTACAATAAATCACTCTTAAGCAAGTATGAGTGAGATGGTTGTTTTGACCACATAACTCACAAGCTCTTTTGAATTGTGTGTTGTACTTTAAATGAGGAGAATCTTAAGGTTCATTTCTAAATCGTGTTGGTATTTGCTGATGTCTGAGTTGTAATTTAAGATCATTGATCTCTTGCATAACAAGAGACATTCTCTTATCTTCTTCAGATTTAGCATTTTTTAGTTTATTTGATGAAACTGAAGAGGTAGTTCCCATATGTGAATCTTCAGCATGAGCTAAAGAGTTATTTGAAGTGTCAATTTTGACATGTTTGGAAGAACTACCTTTGTGTGTGGTGTGTGACTTGATGATAGACTGGATAGTTTTGGGTCCAGTAGAGGGTTCAGCACCAGCCAGCTTCTCTAAAGGAGGAAGTGGGGTACTTACTTCATTCTCTATATCATCATCTGAGTCATCCTCAGTAACTGAGGATTCAACTGGTGCCGAAGTGTCAACACATGCTTGTAACTCAGGAAGAAGGATTCGTCCAGTGTCATGATTGGGTAAATTCTCTTCACCTAACCTTTCAATGTCAGGGATCGAGCTACCATCCTCATTTGAGGCTTTGACAAAGACAATAGATTTGGTGTTGGAGGATCCTACAGCACCAAGCATTTTCTTCTTTTGAGCAGGTATTTGTTCACTTATGCATTGATTTACCCTATCAGAGTTTCTAAGCCAAGATTTAACAATGTCTTTTGCTTCTTTTAGTTCCACTCTAAGAGAGTTATTTTCCTCCAAAATTTCTTTGTTCAATTTTTGAAAAGTAAGAATATCAAGTTTAGCTTCTTTTAGCTCTATTTGCTTACTTTCAAAATCTTCAAGTTGTAAAACAAGTTTGTGAAATTTTTCAAGCAAATTGTTTCTTTGCTCTTCAACAAATTTTAGATCAATGCACAAGTAATCAAAGACAAATTTAATGTCATCTTTATCTTCTAATTCAAGAAGAGTTTGTACCTTTTTGATTGTGACATTGACCCATTCTCTATTTCTGGCACTTTCTCTGGTGACAACATTTGAGCTTGCCCCTTCATCAGCAGCAAGTGCCATTAACACTTTTACATTTACCAACTCATCATCATCTGAAGAAACATCTTCTTCATCCCATTCATATGTTTCAGCAACAAGTCCTTTGTTCTTGTCTTGCTTGTGGTTCTTGGATGAGGAGCTTTCAGTACTCATTAGGGCCAATCTTGCCTTGATTTCCCTGTATTTGGCCTCAAAGTCTTTTGTAAGCTTGAGTTCAACCCTGCTTTGGTGAAATGGAGTAGAAGCAATTTGTTTTGGTTGAAATTATGATTGACCAGTTGGTCTTGATTGAGCTGGTGAGGAATATGAAGGGAGAGATGTTTTTGAATAACAATCCCTAGCATAGTGACCAGTCTTCCCACATTTTTAGCATTCAGTGTCAACTAAAGCTTTTGTGGAGCTGGAGAACTTGCCTCCTTTCTTAAAGAACCTTCTAGACTTGGCCAGAAGTGCTCTTTCATGAAATTCTGCTCTGAGGTCATTCAGATATTCCTCACTAGATCTAGTTTCTTCCTCATCATCATGACTATCTTGGTAGTCTTGAATGACAGCTTCACTGAAGAAGGCTGTGGACAAGGGTGTAACAATGGTTAATGCTTTACTCTTGCTTGAGCCTTCATAAATCCTATCAACTAGGTTTTCTTCATATTTTAGTTTCCCAAAAAGAGAGGCTAGATCACAATCTTTAATGTGATTATCATTTCTAAAGCTTTGGCAGAAACTGAGCCACTTCTTTGGTAATGCATTAACAAAAATTGTGTTGATTTCAAGTTTTGAAAGCTCAACACCATCATTCACAAGTTCATTCATCAGTGCTTTGTATCTGGTGAATGTTTATGTGAGGGTTTCCCCTTCTTTGTGCTTGAAGGTGTTGTATTGAAGCTTTAAATCCATGATTCTGGTTTCTTTTACATCATAGGGTCCCTCATGGTAAAGAATAAGGTCCTCCCATATTGATTTGGA
Source organism: Glebionis coronaria (assembly GCA_025667525.1). Classification (NCBI taxonomy): domain Eukaryota; kingdom Viridiplantae; phylum Streptophyta; class Magnoliopsida; order Asterales; family Asteraceae; genus Glebionis; species Glebionis coronaria. Next base: position 258,339 of record JANFOE010000423.1, read on the forward strand.
TGTTTTGCAATTTACAACATAATTCATTTGGTCATCTGGGAGTACAGACATGATGAGACTTTTGAGACGCGAATCAAGGTTAGAAGCTTTTCTCTCATCAGCAGTCCATTGTACTTTAGGTTTTTTATTGTCCCCAACCATGGGAACAAAAGGACCATTTTCAATGATTCCAAGGAATTGAGGTTCAATCCCAACCATGTAGACAAGAAACCTCTTCTTCCAATTTGTAAAGTTGGCTACCTCTAGTACAGGAGCAGCATTGAGTTGGCCACCCCTATATTCTAGGGTTTGTGGTATAACTTGAGCCATTTTGGATCTTGATTTGAAACCTTTTAAATGAGCAGTTTAATAAAATAAGAGTTTAACTAATCAAACTACTCTGATACCACTTGTTGATCCCTAGTAATTTGATATTACTTATTATCTTAAGTAATAACTATTACTTTGATTCAAGTGTGTTGTTTTAACATAAGATAAGAACTATGAAAGATTAGAACAATAATACCAATATACTTTTCAATGTATAAAATTTTATTAGAATCAAATAAAGAATCTATAACCCACTTTGTTTGCGGAATAACAAAGTGGTTGAATGACAATAGGGTTTGATCTCCCTACTTAAACGTTTATCCAAAGATAAACTCTAAGCTCCAATCTAAACTTTCATATGCATCTTTGGCTATATGGTTTAGTTGGTATCAAGAGAGAAAGGTTTTCCAGAGTTTCATCTCTTCTATTGGTTACCTTTCTCTCCTAATGTACACTCCTTTATATAGGCAATGTAAATTAGGGTTTACATTTTGCATATACCAATGCATTAGTTTATCCAGTGGGTGGTTGATGCCCATGCTAGATAAATAGTACAAAGTACTTAACAAACTATTCTAGAAAAGATAAAGGTTGTACTTATATCTAAGTATACAAGCAACCTACTTTAACTTAAAGTTATCTTTTCCCGCCTAATGCAAACGATCAAAATTCTGAAGAGTCTTCAGTATCCTAGAGGAGATCGACATCATTCAGTTTGGTATTGTCAAGCCAAACTAAATTGAAATCCCTTCTCCAGTCCTTGTTCTTCAGCAACTAGACCGCCTAGTATTTGAAGCAAAGACTCCTTTGTCTTCTAAGTTCACCGGAAGGGGAGTGCTGAACTTTCTTCAGCTTTAAAGTTTTCAGTAGGAACTTTGTTCCTCTACTCATCCATCATCAGACTGGCCTTACTTCTGAGCATGAAACACTTATGGGGATTTTATATTCAAATCCTAGAGTTGCTTTAGGGTCAATAAATACTGACCCAACAAAAACCCTTCTATTAAGAAATCTACATAAAATCACTACCTAGTCTTTTAGGACAAGTCTACATTCACCCATAGCACTTCATTAAGGTTATAAGTTTATATTAAGATAATGTACAAGTACCCTAAAGCACAAGGTACAACATTTCAACGCATGGCTTGTAAATTAGGTCAAAATGGGTATTTTCACCCTTTAGACATGTTTACTTCGAATAACTTAATAAAACCAATGTAGGGACTTCATGAACACATCAAGGAAAATGTAGGATGTATAAATTGAGTTTAAATCAGTAGCTAATTGAAACATAATCACTTTTACTAAGACTTAACCATAAATCATTATAAACCCTAACCCGCCTAAGTTTTCATCTCAATTTCACCTTAAACCTTTGTTAAACTTCAAACCAAAGACCCAAACTTCTTAAATACAATGTAAATACCATAATTAAACCCTAATCCATCACTAATCACATTTCTAAACCCTTAATCACCAAAATTACAAAGTTACAAGTTACAAGCCCTAATTTAGGATCCGGTTTAGGTTTTCCCTCCAAAAATGCTTTCAAACACTTTCCCTCTCAGTTTAAGCTTAAGATCCGATAAAATAGATATTTTGGGATATTTCTAAGTAGGTGATGAACCTAATTGTGTTCTACACATCATTGATCTCATCTATTATGTTGTCGTGACCTTTCTTAGCCATAAGTTTAAGATTGGAATAAACTAGCTTGAAAACTCACCCCTAAAACTTGCATAGACCTTCCCTAGCATCCCTTAGTCACTAATCTATCTATCCTACACATTTACAAGCCAAACTTGGAGCCTAAGTGTTGGAAACACTATAAATAGGGACGAATACACATAGCTTACACTTGCAACGCGTTTTCTCTTAACCTCCTACCCATTCTCTAATTCCACTTCTATAAACGTCTTAGGAAATACCTCAAGACAATAAACCAGGTCTAGAAGGTAGCCATTGAAGCTCTTAAAGCTTTGATAGCAAGTAGTGTCACTACTACAAAGAACGCCATAAAGAGTGGTCAAAATAGCCCATAAAGAGTGGTTTTGCAACCACTCACCTAAGGGGGGGTATCTCCATGCTCGAAACATAAGAAAATTGGTTATGCAACCAGTCTCTATTAGAAGAATCGACACCGGTTCTCTACTTAAGAACTAGTCTCCTTAAGGATTGGTCCCCATACCAGTCCCTCTAAAACATGTCTTTATAACAACATCTAACCGGTCTTTTTATAGTTTAAAAAGATGTGTTTTTCTCAAAACCTGTCTTTTTTAAATAGTTTTTTAAATTTTTAATTTTTTTTCTCATTTTTGACAAATTTTAAATTTCACAAATTTAACCCGCCAAAATGAGAAAGTATAAATACAAGAATTCTATAAAAACATATTTAGAAGGACTAAAATTGTCAAAAACAACATTCATTTTTCTTAACATAAAGAAAATACAAAATACAATTCAAATTATATCACCAGAATTTAACAAATAACCATAAAGAATAACACCAGATTTCAACTTAAATCTATGTCTAATTTCGACACAATGTAAACCATGCACCAATGATCGTGTTTAACTCTTTGTTCTTCAACGGGCGCTCGTTATTCCATAGTACCTACAAGTAATTTAATCAAATAAAAAACATGTAATGGTATTCATATGATAAAGAAGACGACTCAAATACATTCGAGTCTTTAACCAGCTTGAGGGAAATTAAACTAGGTTGAATATTATGATTTATATTATGCTAGATTATATTAAGTCATTTCCTTTAACACCCCCAAAAATACACATTTGGGTGCTAAACGCAAACATCATTACACAAAACACTTTAAACGATCTCAAAATCGTATATTTGAAATATAAAAGGATATAATTTAACCATTGTCTAAAACCTTTGATCCCAAGTAAAACAATATTAGAAATATCAGAGTAACATTTAGTTCCCCCAAAGATACCATCCAATTAACAAACAATTTACCAAAATACATGACCGTACATTATTATTTTTATTACAAAAGGGAAAGAAATTTGTTTTAGACCAAACGCCACAAAAGAAACCCTCAATCCTTCTCCAGCAAGCTCCGCAACTCATCAACTTCAATCACCTGAAATAAATGCTTAAAATCATCAACACAACGGTTGAGCGAGTCTATAGGTTTTCTAAATCATCATTTGAACACAAGAGAAAAATCAATCAAGATCATTTAATAGAATTGTTGTACATACAATCTATTATTCAGGCATTCTGGCATATAGCAATAGCTATAGAATTGTATTAAGCTCATGACACTGACCCCTTAACTTAGTCACCCACGCCTAAAGCCGGCATGACTATATGAATTCCAGTGCCCCTACTAGGGTATCAATTGCAAGAATACCACATTCTCATTCTCGTAAAATTATCCTTCCCAGAGGTTACTCAGCGTAAAGCCCTGGTATCGGATAGGGTCGTCAGCCCAATAGTACTATTATTAGAATAAGCGGCTATTCCCAACTCACATAATCAAGTCAGAAGATATTTAACGGCTCATGAATTTAGCGACTTTTTCAGTTTAGGTACTTATACAATTCAAGGCAACATAAGGCAACATTCGGGTCCAAACAATCAATCATGACTTGTTTTCATTTTACTTTCAAATAACATGTATCCCCCTCGCGGATTTTTAAATCATTCAAAACAATTACAAAAGCGAGGCTATAGACTCACCTTGAGTCATAGCAGTAGAAAATCTATGCTTATGTTTTAGAGAGAGAAAGAGATAGAAAGATGGTGGATTTCACACTTCTAGAGAGAGAAAGTTTAAGAGAACTATGTGTTATTCAAATGAAATCACCACCCTCTCCATGAATAGAGAGGGTTTATATACCAAGCCCATAAGATGGGCTTGGGCTTTCATTTGGGCCGACCATACAAGCATAGACCGGGATTTTCCTTGTTTAGTTAATTAAAAGATATCTAGACTACGAGCTACAACTTAATATATTGTCGGAGTGACAGAATCTTCCTAAATACGTAAAAACGTATTTCCAACAATCTCCCCCTAAGGGAGGTCACTCCAAACAAGGGCGTCACCCGAGTTACAATAATAAAATAAACCTAGCATACTATGCTTGTCTTGAGCTCGTAGTCTTCATCTTTCTTTTCTTTTTCTTTTCTGGTGAACATGCTGATGTAATCTTTGATATCAATCTTTAGCATTGATCTCTTGCCTTGATCTTGTGCATCCATCACTTGTGATCTTCGCCTCTTCGTGACCTCACGTCCCACATACTTATACCTTCGTAATTCTTGAAAGCTTCAGAGTTCGATACAGCGGAAGACTTAACTTTTAGGCTTTCTTGAGTTAGATGAGGTATTAAGTGCATAAAGTATAAGCATGTGGGGACGACTTCTTCTTGGATCCCGCAACGCCACCGTCTTCAAATGCCGCAACATAAGTAGACACGAACGAAATGGCTTTGAACATTTCATTCTAATTCGGTAGCATTTTACGTCCGGTCGGTGAAGACCGTTGGACGATATAAAATATCGTACTTGTGGCAGGTAGATTTAATTAAAAATCTCCTTGACAAGATTTCGCGGGTAAACCCGTTCTCTTTACTCGACCATCCAAAGCTGACTGCGAACGTAAAGAGTGAATCATTTGGATAAAATTATCCGCATGATTGGAGCTGTCAATTCTGATTCCTGGAACAAGTTTGATTCATTAAAGAATCGCACCATCGTTGCTTTCCAGTTGTCACGAGCTTGATTCATATTGAATCTTGAAAGTTACCTACCAAGTGTTGTTTGAGGTTAACACTAGAAGGATTTCCACTCATCACCGTGAACACTAAGGTATCACTCTGAGTGTTCTGGCAAGATCACTAAGATATTGCGTAGAGGCCTGGAACGTGTTTAAATTCAGTTAAGAATTAAACCACTGTTGCTTTCCAGTTATCACAAGTTTGATTCATAAAGAATCGCACAAGTCACCTACCATGAGCTTTTTTAATGTTCGCTCAAGAAGGATTTCCATCTTCATTGTAAATACTTTCGTATTACTCGGATGTTCAGGCAAGATCATGAAGATTTTGCGTAGGACTCTTAAGATCTTTCTTACTTTTCACAGTGTGTGAAGAAGCAAGGAAATATGAAAGTGTGTCCTAATGAGATATTTGATTATCTCAAATGGCTCTAGACTCGATCGTGCATTTTGGATTTTAGTGATCGGAGGCTGGAGAGGAGTGCCACCTTTTCAATACCAATTTATTCAGAGTGAATAAATCAATAGATAATGCGTTGTCTCCGTGTGATTAAAAAAAATACCTTTTGAGAGATATCTGAGTTAGCTGGGATGGGTTGTGCATTGCATCACTGGGTCCATGATGTCTGTCTTCAATATCAAGAATCATTAAAATGATCTCAATAGCATATGTGTTGACCTGGTTTCTGCCTAAAGTTGTAAGGAGGGCTTCTTTCTTTACACCCTTTATCTTTACAATTCTTTTTCATTCTTCAACCCCTTCAATGCTTACTAATACGTCATAACTAGCACCTTGTTGTGATTGTTCCAGTGCTAACTTAAGTACTTGGTCGGCATTCAGCTACGTTCACAATCTTTCTCCATCTTTCCTAAGGACTACTATTTCTAGCTATGGAATATCCTTAGGAAGATTCCTCCGGTTCTAGAAGAATCATTGGACTTAACCTATCCTACCATCCTTATGTCACCACAATCTTCATCATCGTGAAATGAATGGGTTTTGGGTAAGTATATGTCACCATGAAAATCCATTTTGATATGCAAATCCGTTTTGCTCCCCCTTAACATATGCCACGATATTCAAAAACATTTCGCATATGTCGGGATGAGCCATCACGTTAAGTCAAACCATTTTTGATAATCTCCCATATTAAATCACATTTTCTCCCCCATATTAAAAATATTGACCCAATCGATGTTTTTAATATCAATTGATTTAATGAAGTTTTAACAAAGGTTTTGGGAAGAAAAATGCGAGTCCGTTTTATCTTCATGATACCAAATGTATGAGATATAATATCGATTTGTAGCATGATCACATATTCACCATCTTTAAAAAGAATTGACAAGGTTGGACCTGATTGATGAGAACATCATATGATAAGATCAAATGGTTCTTGTCAGGATATGTTGGTCGCCTCGTCACATCTGAAGTCATCTCTTGACACCACGTGTACGATTGGTATTGTTGTCTTGACACCAACTTGTGAACTTGGCACTTTCGGCATCGAAGATTCTTACTGCTTGACAATTTCTCCCCCTCAATTGTTGACCCGTGTTCTATTGAAAGAGCTGTAGTCGTCGGTTGAGTAGTCGCATCGTCGAGTATGTAGATACCAATTGTAGATTGCTATAGTTGTAGAGATGATAGCTTCATAAAAACAAGACTTCTCTTGTTTTAACAAATAAATGCACTGAGGCATACATAGATTTGTGTTAGACCAAGTTATAAAGTAAACTTGATCCCTTACAAGGTTTTAAAGTAAACCTTGCCCGAGAAAATGAATTCCCGTTGTTAGCCAAAGCTTTCATAAGAAATACTTGACTTTAATGTGAAAACCGGGTTGCAGTCTGAAATAACTACAAGCCATATTGGCATGTTTTATTAAATATTTACAACTTTTGTACGAACTCTATTTATGGCGCCGTGTCAATATTAATCAACATTTCTAAGGCCGTAAATATGATCGTACCAAAAGACATGCCTTTGAAAAATAAAGTAAAAATATTTTTGTATATTTCTAGATTTTTCAATTTTTATGGTTTTTATTTTGTTTTATATTTTTGTATTTTGCTTTTGTGGATAAAAATATAAACAATATATACAGATGATGACTAAGGATACGGAGAATAGTTTTACCATGACTATTCTTTCGCTTCATCTGCTAGTTCTTTTAGAGTCTCAGGCGAGAAGGTTCTCATTCCTAGCTTGTCGGCCAAAAATTCAATTCGAGCGCGATCTAAAGGCCTTCGTGAAAATATCCGCCAATTGATACTCAGATCGGACAAAGTAAAGCTCGATAACTCCATTTTCCACTTGCTCCTTGATGAAGTGGTAGCGAATGTCAATATGCTTTGACCGGGAGAATTGAACGTTGTTGCAGCATAAGGCAATTGCACTCTTGTTGTCACAGTACATCGGAATTTTGTTGAAACCTAGACCATAGTCGGTTAATTGCGATCTCATCCAAAGAATTTGAGCACAGCAACCAGACATAGCTATGTATTCTGCTTCCGTACTTGAAATTGCAGCGCTTTTCTGCCTTTTCGATGCCCAACTGATTAGTCGATCTCCTAGTAGTTGAAAAGTTCCACTCGTGCTACGCCTTGTATCTTGACAACCCGCATGATCCACATCTGCATATGCCATTAGTGCAATCGAAGAGTCCTTCGAATACCAAAGTCCCCGATTAATGGTTCCTTTAAGATATCGAAAGATACGTTTCACAGTGGCCAAGTGTAACTCAGTAGGTCGAGTTTGATACCGAGCACACATACATATAGCAAATTGAAGATCAGGTCGACTAGCTGTGATATACGGAAGAGTACCGATCATTCCACGATAAAGTGTCGGATCAACGGCAACTCCATGTGGATCTGCATCAAGCTTATTTCGGTCCACCATTGGAGTATCCACGGGGTCACAAGATTCCATCTTATACTTCTTTAGCGATTCAAGGGCATACTTGGATTGATTGAGAAAGATGCCTCTGGGACTCTGATATATCAGAAGACCTAAGAAGATGGATACCTTGCCCATCATTGACATCTTAAACTTAGAAGACATGAGTGTCCCAAACTCATCGGATAAGGTTTGAGTCGAGGCAGCAAATATAATATCATCAACATATATTTGTACCATAATCATATCTTTACCTCGTTTCCGAATGAACAGTGTGGGATCCACCTTGCCTTTAGCGAAGCCTTGCGTAAAGAGGAATTGTGACAATAGATCATACCATGCGCGTGGAGCTTGCTTCAACCCATAGAGAGCCTTCTTAAGCTTGTAAACATGATTAGGATAATTAGGATTCACAAAACCATCCGGTTGTTGAACAAAGACCTCTTCCTTGAGTTCACCATTAAGAAATGTCGTCTTCACATCCATCTGTTAGACGATCATATTCATGTGGGCTGCATAAGCGAGGAATAGTCGAATAGCTTCCAAACGGGCAACAGGTGCAAAGGATTCCATAAAGTCGATTCCCAATAATTGCTTGTATCCACGAGCTACTAGTCTAGCTTTGTTCTTTCGTATTCTGCCTAACTCATCGAGTTTCACCTTGTAAACCCATTTCAAAGTGAGTAACTGCACTTGATCCGGGCATGGGACAAGTTCCCAAACTTCAAGACGTATAAATTCATTAAGTTCTTCTTGCATAGCTTCTATCCAACATGATTGAGTAAAAGCTTGTTGCCATGTCTTAGGTTCAACTTCAGTGAGAAAAGCATCAAAGTGACAAAACATTGCACTTTCTTGTAACTGAATTCGTGTGGATACCAGACGATTAGGGTCACCAATAATAGAATCTATAGGATGTTCCTTTGTCCACTTGCTGTCATGTTCACGAATCCGTAGATTGGAGTAAACTGTAGAAGGAGCTTCCTCTGAGGTGGACGACCCGGCTTGATTAGGGTCGGGAATTGGTACACCAAAGAATGGAAGTTCACGCATTTGTGCGAATTCCAAATCGTGATCATCATCATCCTCTTCATCATCAATAGGCATTACATGGGTAATTGATTCGGGTGTAGGTTGAGAATTACTAGATGATGGTATATCTTGACCAATTGTAGGTGCAGATGTATTTGATTGTGAAACGGTTGCTGGAGCGACATCTTCAGTTACCGGAGCTATTACCTCAGGTTCTGGAGCAACAATACTTGGAGGAGTAAAGAATTCATCAAAGAACGGTTGAAACAACGTATCCAATTCATTCCTAGTAGGTGGTATAAATGATGATGAAGTAGGGTTGTTTGGGACAAGACCAGAACTAATGTTACTGGGTCTCATTTCATGAAGTGCGGGTTCAGAGTTGCTTTGCTCAGAAGCCATTGTTGTCAGCTCATCAAAATCAACATTCATAGTTTCGAGGATCTTGCGAGAGTTACAGTTGTAGATTCGATATGCCTTCTTTGCGGGTGCGTAACAAATGAAAATACCAATATCAGCCTTTGGTTGAAGTTTTCCCAAATTGTCACCATCATTATTTGGATAGCAAAGAGAACCAAATACATGAAGATATGATAAATCTGGTACTTTACCATGGAGAAGCTCATAAGGTGTTTTACCATGGCGTTTACGAATTAGTGACCAGTTTTGGGTGTACACTGCTGTAGATACTGCTTCTGCCCATAAAAACAATGGAGCCTTTGCGTAAATTAACATCGTTCGAGCAGCTTCCATAAGTGTGCGATTTCGCCTTTCAACGACACCGTTTTGTTGTGGAGTGCGAGCAACGGATGTTTCATGAGAAATGCCAACTTCTTCATAATAATCACGCAAAATTTGATTCACAAATTCGGTTCCATTATCTGTACGAATGCGTCGGACAGTAGTGTTGAGACGCACTTGAATCATCTTGAGAAATTCGATGATGAATTTAGGTGTCTCATTTTTTGCTTTAAGAAATTTCACTCATGTAAACCGAGAGTAATCATCGACAATGACGAGGATGTACTTTTTTCCACTAAGACTTTCAATACGCATAGGTCCACAAAGATCCATATGCAACAGATAAAGTTTCTCTTGGTTGGTGTCTTCCGTCTTGGGTTTGTATGATTTCTTAGTGATTTTCCCCATTGTACACGTGGAACACAAATGATCCTTGTGAAATGATAGTTTAGGAAGACCAGGAACAAGTTCGTTTTTCGCCAAGTGATTAATAGCGTCAAAGTTAAGATGAGATAACCGTCGATGCCATAACCATGACTTAGTCTTCGATGCTTTGGAGAGAAGACATACGGGAGAAGCGGTCATCATGTCTTGTAGAGACAAAGTATACAAATTATTCCCTCGAGTACCTTTCAATAAATCAACCCCTTCCAAATTACGAATGAAGCAGGTATGCTCTCGAAAAGCAACTTCTAGGTTTGCATCACAAAATTGTCCCACAGAAAATAAGTTGTGACCGAGACCTTCCACATAATACACTCTTGAAATGATAACATTCCCAATATGATATTCACCATAACCCATTATCTTTGCAATATGATCATTTCCAAATCGAACCGTACCAAGAAACTTGCTGACGAAATTTCTGAGCTGAGAGCGATCTCTGGTCATATGCTTGGAGCAACCAGAGTCCAAATACCAGAGAACATTTTGGACCACCTGTTTTCAATAACAACAATAGACAATGCATTGGAAACTATTGGTTCCGGAGTGTTAGCAGATACAGATATAGAATTATCAGAATTGCTAACATTTTTGAGACCCTTAGATTTCCTGCGTTTTCTAATGTGAGTTTTAGCACTAACAGGTTTTACTGTTCCAACTTTCTTAGGTTTTGGATTATTCGCGGGTACTACAGTGGGAGTAGACCTATTTAAAGGGAACTTGGTTCCTACAGTAGTGTCAGTGTTGCTAGTTAAAGGACACGCTTGTGTTTTGGTAGCCTTGGTACTCCTAGTTAAATGGCACGCTTTCTTCACTTCAATGGGAGTGATCCTAGTTAAAGGGCACGTATTTCCTACTATAGTGAAAGTTCTACCAGTAGGGCGCCACATCCAACCAACTTGGGTTAACACTTTCCCAGTCGGTTTCCATTCTAATCCATTTTTCCGGGCATACATCTCATTCACATGGTCAATAAGGAAAGAATCATGACGACTAGAAAACATACATTCATTGCAATTCCAACATTTCAAATTAGAATTCACAGTAGGCTTAGAACGCTGCACAACCGCAGAGCCTTTAGGTTTAGCTACATGATTCTTTTTATTCAAAATAGAAATAACATTCCTAGGATGGGCTTCTACTTTCTTCTTCATTTGACTACTAGATGGAGGCAAGATCCTATCATTCTTCTTGTTTCTCTTAAGCTTAGATCTTTGATCCTTAGTAGTGGTGCTTACTCCTGTAGAAGGCAACACGGGAATATTAGAAGCTGGTTTTGATTCCGCCTTATTTTTAGTGACCAAAGTTTGAGATGGTCTAGTCCTAGGGCCCTTGTTAAGTGATGTGACGGCTATTAGGTTCCTTTTGATTGCACTAGAGGACGATGCTGAGACAGTGGCTGCGTTATCCACGACATTCTTACCTTTTAGAGTACGAAGTGTTTCCTTTAACTCAGCCAAGACCAGATTTTTATCACAAATTTGTTCCCTCAAATCAGATATTTCCACCGAATTCGATTCAATTGTTCAATCAACGATTGATTTTGTGCAGTGGTATTAGCACATGCTGGCTTTACTGAATCGAAGAGTCGTGTATTTTTCTGTTTTAAGTTATCAACTTTGGACAAAATCTTGGAAACTCGATTATCTAGATCAAGTGTAAAATTCTCACGGCCTCAAGTACGTTCACATAGTTAAGCTCCTTAGATTTCTCTATGTCTATCGGCAAAGATTGAGCAACCTTGTCACTTGGCCGACGCTGTTTTGATAAGGCCTTCGAATGACGTTTCAAAGATTTCTTGAATAAATTGTTGCTTGCATTCAAGTGAAATACAATGTATTTGAATCTCATCAAAACGTTTTGAAAGCGAAGAATATGAATCTTGAAGCTTTAAAAACTCAGCGTCAGATTCGTGACAAGTACTATTTACCACATTATCCACAGATTCAATATTACGCACAATAGAATCATTATCAACACTTTTATTCACACAGACGAACACTATATCATGAGACATCACTTGCTTCAGAAGCTGTTCATTTTGGCGTGAAACCCGTTCTATTTCAAGTAAACTGTTTTCATAAGCATCTTCCATTTCATTGAAAACACGTCTAACTTCTTCTATTTCCAAAAGCAAATCTTGATCAAGATTACTAATACAATCTTTAACATTCTTTACAAACGGAACAATTTCGTCTCGAAACGCAGCTCTAGTGTGCTCAAAGTTCCATTCACCTTCCGTTATGGCCGAGGTCGTCGTACGTTCCAAAATGACCTTGTCAAAATCGGCTAAGTGTTGGTGAACCGCATTTAAGTTAACGGACGCCTTGCTTACCGGTGGAATTAACTTTGTTAAATCCGTTTTGACAAGTGTAGGAGACATACTAGGAAGGTTTTCATTTGACAAACTTTGGGGCACAAGAACTGTCAATTCTGCTAATTCCTTTTGTAAGCGAATGCGTGTCTTTTTCGAAAATTAATATTTTTATGTTGATCATAATCAATTGTATGGAATTTTGAAAGCATTTTAGAATGAGTTTCATCCGCAAGTGACTGTATCTCCTCAGTACTACGAACAAAAGGTGCTTCTTTCGATTTGCCAATTATGGTCATATCATAAAGACCGGGAATATGTTCTTGAGCTTGTTTTGCATAACCAGGATTAGGTGGTAAATCTTGAAGACGCTTAAGTTCGAGTTCTTTAAATGATTTAGTTAAAAGATGAACCTTTTCTGTGGAAGCGTATTGTTTTAAAAGCTGTTGTTCTTTGAATTTAAGAAGTTTGGTAGCATTAATTTCCGATTCAAACTTTTTAGACTCGAGAGTTTCGAAATCCATTTTAAGTTTCTAAAAATCATTAACAACCGACTCTTTTTCTTTTAATTCATTGGAAAGATTAGCTTTTAATGATTCTATTTCTTTCAAGTGTTCAATCTTTTCAAGACGAAATTGGTCAAATTCAGAACATGTTATTTTCTCTGCTTGAGGGACCATTTCAAAAGTTTTGACCTTTTCTTTATGCAACGCAAGCTCAGCAGTTAGGGTGGAATTGGTATCTACGGATTGTCTGAGGGCCATATGCATTTGATCAATAATATGTTTAGGCACCATGACCAAATCATGTTGAGCATAAGATTCCATACCCGTCGTAGCATTTGGTTGAGGTTCACTAAAATGTGTAGGATTGGGTACCACATCATTTGAGTTACTAGTCCCCGAATGCTGTTCGAGGTTGTCATTTTCATGCCCAACTTGATGTTGGTTACCATCAATATTATTAGATGTGGTTGGTACCTCACTGACGACATCAGAACCGTAGTGAGAGAGATTAGCAATGAGAGCAGCTTGGGCAGAGTGAATGTCATCACAATCCGAATCATATGCGTCAAGATCATCTGCTTGATACGCTGCATTAGAAGTAGAAACGACTGCAATGCCTTCAGTATATGCTGCCCCTGGGTCTGCAAGAAATGCTAACTCCTCTGAATCCAAAATCTTCCCCTTAGACTGAGCATCAACCAATTACATCTTCTTACGAAACCATGCATCATCCCTTCTCCTTTTCGGCTGAGTGCATTCCCTAGCCATATGACCTTGTCCTCGGCAATTGTAGCAAGTCACAACCTTTTTAGGACCAATAGGACTTCCATTTCCACTAGCTTGAGAATTCACAGCTTAATTGTTCCCAGTCCTTGTAGGAGGTCCATATGAATTTTGCCTTCCCTGAATAGGTTGCACCGTCACTTGACCATCTTGAATAGTGGCTTGTTGTCGAGGATTTGATGAGATGCGGAGCTGATTGTTTGTTGGTGGAAATCCTCTAGTTGCAACAAGTTTTGACAAGTAGGCGGTGATATGGTTTAGTACATTAGCTGGCGTATCATTTGGAGTAAAGACCAGTGCTTGGTTTGGTGGAAGTTCATTATAGTAGAAAGCTTGTGCTGGTTGTGCTTCTATTGGAAAATATCCTTGCTGAGGAGTATAACCCATTGGAGAAGTGTTGGCTTATGATGGTGATGTCTGATATGGTGGTTGCGGTGAAAAAGATTGTTGATGAACACTTTGTTGATATGCTTGCTGTGGCATCATTGGTGGTTGATAAGATGGTTGATGTGGTTGCTGATAGGTGTGAGGTGGTGGTTGTTGCAAGTATGATGGTTGTTGATAAGTATAAGCCATGTTTTGTTGAGAAGCATACATTGCAAGTGGATCATGAACTTGAGGTGTAGACAACCGAGCCTCGATCACATGGCATTCATGTTGTTGAAGAAAAGCTTGAAGTTGATCCACATTGAGGTTATGCAAGTCCTTAGCCAATTTAACATCCGTCACGTATTTTTTCCATTCTGGAGGAAGAGTGTTCAAATATTTGGTGTTTAATTGAAAGGTAGGAATTGCCATGCCATAGATATTCAGCTCATTCAACAATAGGGTAAATCGCGGATAGTAATCATTGAGAGTCTCCCCTGGCACATAGGCAAACTTATCAAAAGTATCATAAAGCTTACACTCTCGTTCTTGTTTAGTTAACGAGGTGCCTTGCATTAGAACACGAATTCTATCCCATAACTCTTTGGCAACTTTATGTTTGCTGACAAGTTTGTAGACATCTTGAGGAAGGGCTTGGAGAATGATGTTTGTAGCATACTTATCACATTTATCTTGAATCTTCATATCTCCAGTCAATTCACCCGTTGTGCGAGGACGAGTAGTTGTACCTTCCGTCACTGTACCATAATCTAATGGTCCATTGAGCACCGATGCCCAAATAAGATGTCCGTTCTCCTTGTTCAACATATAAAGTTCCATTCGGGAAGTCCAATCCTCGTACATAGATTTCTCCAACATTGGTGGACGATTATCTGTACCCGAGAGGATGGACTTATCCGCAAGAGATGTGTACTCCATTTCGATAAGTTAAGATTTACAAACTTGATCGGTCAATGAAAGAAAGTAAATGTGTTTGTTGTAGTGTGTTAAAACCGAGAAATAATTTTAAAATCCCTTAAATTATGTCCTCGATAAACCAAAAAATCCAAGTCAAAATTACACACGATAAAAATTTTCAAAAACACGTTTTTGAAAAAATGTTGGATCGTACTCAGATCGCACTCGGATCGTACTAGTGATCGTACCCAACGATCGTACTCAGATCGTACTGGTGATCGCAATCACTCTGATCGTATTCAGATCGCACTAGTGATCGTACCCAACGATCGTACCCTGATCGCACTCCCTTATCGCAACAAGTGATCGCAGTGGTGATCGCAGTGAGTGATCGTACTACCTTATCGCAGTGAGTGATCGTACTATGGATCGCAACGAGTGATCGTACTATGGATCGCAACGTGTGATCGTACTATGGATCGCAACGAGTGATCGTACTCTACAATCATGGTGATGGATCGTACTCTGAGCTAAGTGAGCTATCGCACTGAGCACTCTTACCTTGATCGTAGTATGGATCGTACTAGGCAATCAAATTGATGGATCATAGCGAGGATCTTAGTTATGATCGCAGTTAGATCGTAACAATGGATCGTGACTATGGATCGCAAGTAGAAACCCCCAGGGTTTATGCAAACACAAAGTCAGATCGTACTGAGGATACAACTTACCACTTTTCTCGGACAGTACAAAAACACAATCAATTCGAGATTCTAAGCCAAAATATGAATCAAACAACCAAAAAATTTTGTGTTTTTAACCCAAATAACAATACCAAATCACTATAACAAGTAACAAGATGAAGTATATCAAGATTAATCCATAAAAACACAAAAAAAAAATTGGTTCGTGTGAAAATGGATCAAAAATGGCGAGAGAATCAAGAACACAAACACAAGAACTAAACAATCATCCCATGGCTCTTGATACCATTTGTAAGATATATATATCTATGCTTATGTTTTAGAGAGAGAAAGAGATAGAAAGATGGTGTATTTCACACTTCTAGAGAGAGAAAGTTTAAGAGAACTATGTGTTATTCAAATGAAATCACCACCCTCTCCATCAATGGAGAGGGTTTATATACCAAGCCTATAAGATGGGCTTGGGCTTACATTTGGGACGGCCATAGAAGCATGGACCGGGATTTTCCTTGTTTAGTTAATTAAGAGATATCTAGACTACGAGCTACAACTTAATATATTGTCGGAGTGACCGAATCTTCCTAAATACGTAAAAAGGTATTTCCAACAAAGAGGATCTTCGACGATAGTTGATGACCGATAAACACAAAAACCGCAACCTATCAGTTAAGGCGCGTTCATCAATAATAAACTCGAGTAAAATCCATACTTACTAACATCAAACTAAAAATCATAAAATCATAACCAACCCAAAATAAAAACAATACAAGTGACCTTTTACTTCATTCTATATGTTTACTTTATTAGTCCATACACTCAATAAAAATCTGCCGGTACATACCAAATGTACGGGCTCATTTACCCCACTTAAACACGTCAAATACTTATGATACTAATCAGAGATATCACTTACTATAGATAGAAATACCTGTTAAAAGCCCATCAAAAGATTTTACTTTTAAAGTTCCCTGCCCGACACATATTTGAACTACAAAAACCGGACAGTTTTACGTCACCGACTCATACAACCATTTTGACCATTCTAAACAATCCCTTTACAAATCCGACACTTGGGTTTGAAAATAGACTCACAACCCTTAGTTTAGAACCAAACATCAGACCTTGACCATTTTTACAACTCATTCTATAGTCCCCGATATTCGATCTAAATATCGACAACAACTTCGGATTGTGTCGATATTCGTCTCCCGGTACACAAATAATCAAATCATCATAATTTCGCACTCGTTTGGAGCTAGAAGCTCTACCTTATATCAAATCGAAGCGAAAAGAATTCTCTACAGCACTATGCTATTGTTAAACCATTTTCAAACAGTAAGGTAGCCAAAATAGGCCATGAACCTACTGATCTAAATTGCCTTTTAAAAAGTCATGCTAAATTAATTTTTCAACCAATTTTAATCAATCTCATGTGTCTAAAATCACCCTAATATCATCACAAACATGTCATCTAACCCATAACACCCTTGAATAATTATTCAAAAATTTACCCACTCAAAAATCCATACATACAAGCACTCAAAATTTCAAATATAATAATATTAACACCACACACAAGCTTAGAAATAGATCAAACAACCTTGTTCTTCATCAAAATTTGAAAGTTCTTGCATGTGTGTAAATATTGCACCAAAATGATCTCCTTTGAATTTGCAAGATGGGATTATAATTAGTTTTTGGAGATTCAAAGTAGATTCTTGAAAATCAAATGGTTTAGGGGTGTGGGGGTGGACGACATATCAAAGAGAGAGGGAGGAGAGATGAGATTTTGTGTTGTATGTGTTTTTAGGTAAGAGAAAATCACCTTTTATATGGTGGTGGAGGGACTAGTTTTTCCAACTTGTGATAGTTTTAGTCCAAAATGAAATTAAATAATTGTAAGGGTAGAAAATATAAATTGTAAATTTTGAAAATATTTACGAGGCTCGGGTTTCATAAAAATACTTTTCAAAAGTTAAAACCCACTCAAAATATGATGATAATATGATCCCGGTTCGACTTAATACGAACTTAAAATAAAGTCAAAAATAGAAATATCGAGACAACAAATAATAAAACATAAATTCTCGGGCATTCGTCGATATCGTGATTACTAATAATCCTCGCTATTAGTAAAAAGATAAAAATAAGACCTCCAACGTCGGATTTAAATAAAACCATCAACCGTCATATGATTCAAACTCATCAAAAATTTCAAAATTATTCGTAAAATAGTATTATATAATATTAAATAAATGACCTCGGGTTTGGGTTGTCACATCATACCCTCCGAAAAGAGAGTGACGTCCTGGCGCTCGGCCCCTCTTATACTCACATTCCATACCTCCAGAACAAAAGAGAACTATTTTCCTTAAAGAAATCCTCATGCTTCCTTCACCATTTCAGATTCCACTCCTAGAATTCTTGTATCCTCACAATATAATCCTTACTATGTTTCAACCTCTTAAGAACTCTCCACAATTCTCGTCTATGAAAAGCAACTTATCTTCAAGTTGAATTCTTTCTTTGTTGTTCCCAAAACAAATTTCACCCTTCATAACGACACCTTATGCATAACCACGTTTCCCAATTTGAACCTTCATCGATTTCCTTCGATTTCCAACATAACTCTTCTGATGACTCCTTGTTACTACAAACGATCCTTAACCTATACAATCTCATCAGTAATTACCAACATCAATTCTAGTTCATTCATTCAATTCCACCTGCATGTCTTTCATACACCGAAAACCTAACTTACGTCCATAACTCACGATCTTTTACCTTCACAATTTGAAGTTCTTTGTGTACCATCGACAGTACAGCCTCATTACTAGCATGATAATCATTGTCATATAAAAATTCCAACAATTCCTATGTCAATTTCACACGCACAAGTATACCGTTCGATGTTCGAATCGTCCTTTCACTCTGTCCATCATTCTTTGTATAACACACAGTACTCAACTCAACTTTCGCCTTTAACCAAACCAAAACATATCGATTACTTGACTTGTGAGATCCCTTCATCACTAAGTCTCACTCTCTCAACTTAGATATGTTAGGAGTGCTCAATATACCATGCCTAACTTGGCGTTACAACAAAATCCTTTCCATAAGTTTGACAAAATGTTGAAATCACTTACCTTGACATCCTTCTCAAATTAGACCACTAACTTAAATTTCCAATATCCTTTCTATCAATTCCACACTTTTTGTCATCACCAAAACTCAAATCCCAAAGCTTTTCCTTTTTTTTCCTTCTTGATAAGTGCATTAACTATCACATTCGCCTTTCCCAAATGGTAGTGAATCTCGTAGTCATAATCACTCACAGTCATAACCATCAACATACTCAAGTACTCGCAACATATATAACTGGTAATCCTCTACTCATTTCCTTTATCATCCCAAGAAATTAACTATGAAGCAAATTGTTATGATCCTTAATTAGTGCACACTTGATTCCATACAAGTAATATTTCCTACAATCTTAAAGCAAACACCACAACTGCATAACCCTTATGAGATGCATCATAGCAAACTACAGACTATACATACTTCAGATCCTTCCAACAATGACAACATCAGTGCATAACGCAACTTACCCTTCAGTGTTCAGAATATAGCTTCCTCATCTGATAAGGATCAGATCTCGAAAATTAAAATTTAGATGTATAAGTGGAACTCACACATCCAAATTTTTTTTCTTAGTCAACTTAATCAATGGTTCAACAATCAGTGAAAACCTTTCGATAAACCTCCGATTATTCCCAGCTTAGACCAAGGAATTAACAGATTTCTGTCGGCGTCGTTGGTACCGACCAATCCTTAATCGTTTCAATCTTTGCAAGATCTTCACGAATACCTTTGTTGTCAATCAACCGCCTTAGAAAACGCAAATATTTCAACCAACATTCACACATAGGAAACTTTACATACAATTTCTCTTTTTCCAACCATCCCAAAAGTTATCCTCATATGTTACCTATGTTCCTCATTTCCTCTTGGAATAATATAGAATATCGTTAGTAGACACAATGACTAACTCATCCTAGCACATCTTACACACACGGTTCACCCAGTCCGTGAATATGGCAGACGCGTTCGTCAATTCCAAAAAACATCACTTGCTACTTAAAGTACCCACGTCAAGTACGAAAAACAACTATAGGAACATCTTCTTTTCTAACTCTCAGTTAATGATAACTAGAACTCAAAGCGATCTTTGAGTACACACTTGATCCAGAAAACCGGTCAAATAACTCAATCCTCGGCAGTGGATACCAATTCTTGACTGTCAATTTGTTAAGCTCTCGATAATCAATACACATCCGAAACAATCCATCCTTCTTGACAAACAACACAGACGATCATCACTGTAACGAAACTTAATCTAATACATCCCTTATCCATCTATCCTCGCAGTTGACCGGATAACTCATTCCACTCTGACGGTGCCAAATGATAAGGCATACAAATACTACTCAACGAAATGAAGAAGCACTACACAACGAAATGCAGAAGCACTACACCTATCGCTTACAACACTCAATCGAAACGAATTCCTCTTCACAAGACGGCAACAACTCGGAAATACCTCAGGAAAACTTCAGAATACTCTCGAGTCATTAACAATCTCCTAACTTCTCCTCAACTACCCTATCACTAATTACCTGAGCCAGAAATACATCATATCCCTTTTCCACATACTTCCTTATTTCCAAACAAGACACACTTCCCAAATAGATAGTTCACTCATCACCTTTCACAGTCAATACTCAGCTTTCAGCAAATCTAAACCAGTAGCTATTAATTTATAGTGAAGATCGGTTCAATCTCAAGCATCAGCACTACGCATCACTAACCAATTTATGCTCATAAACTTCACCCAAAGATCCCAACTTTATGAGCATCAAGTAGATACTAAACACCTACTTTCCTAAATTCAAGGAACACACTCTTAGTATAGAACTAATACTAGAAACCTTTCCATCGGTTAACTCACACTCTTAGTATAGAACTAATACTAGAAACCTTTCCATCAGTTAACTCCACATCATAGTTAATTGTCAATCTTATTAATTCCACATTTATAAAACAAAAGAATCTTTACATTTCTACAGTTTCTACCCGATCTGAAACCAAACATCATTCTGACATAAAGAATCTCAAATAGGAATATACCATTTACAACATTCAGACCTTAAGGTTTGTCAGCATCACTCAAACGTAAACTTGAGCGGCATCATTCCTATCTTGTAAATTTCCTTTCCTTGGAAAATTCCCTTGCTTGTTTCCTTTCTCTCCACGGCTAAATCATATCACAACTCCAGGGGTACTAATTCTAGTAACTAATCCTCTTGTCCTACACTTCGCAGCTTTATGACCAGGTTTTCCTAACGCTAGTCGCAATTATGGAAAATTACCTAAATGGCATATAGTACAGCAAACACACTTGAGATTTATTTTGTCACTTCTAGACACAGTTGCAACACGAATCCCATCAATCCTTCCATGGTTTAATACTGATTTCGGTTCTGTCTTTGGTTATTGTTAATAATGTAATCCCCACGATTCTAACCTCGATTCTGGTTGGACTGAGCAGATTCCCACTTTCTCTTATTGTTTTCAACAATGCTATCTTTCCTAACTTGCACTTTTACGTCCATTAAATCATACGCCATCTGAACAGCTTCATCGAAAGATTAAGGTCTTGAAGAAATAATCTCACCCTTGATATTACTAGACAATCCTCTAATGTTGTAAAATCCATGATTTTACCATGATTGAATATAATAAATTTCCACTTAATAACCCTAGAACACTAAATCATGTGTTATATCTTCTATAAGTTGTGTGTGAACTTGTTCATAATATACTTATACCTTTACACTCACATTGGTTGTAAATAAGCTACATAGCTTAAACCTTGTACTTAAAAACTAGGGATAACAAGTAGCAAGATGTATACTTAATATTGGGAATATCCAACACTTAATAAAAATTTGAAATATACTACAATTAGGTATTGTAGCCATGCTATGTGTGTAAGTGGACTAGGAGTTTACTTAAATTCTTGGACTAGCCCAAGAATAGATGTTATTGTGTGTAAGCCCAACATAAGCCCAAGCCAAGGTCCCATTACCCCTTTTTGGTTTGCTTAATACGGCACCCCACCTTAGGTGGAAGAAGAAGAGATGCATGGGGAACATAATGGCATACACATGGCAAGAATACTCTTACCAAGGCAAGTCATGCCTTTCGCCCTCCTCTCTCTCTCCTTTTAGTCGAAAATATCACACATACACACACATTCTCTTAGACAATTCAATCTTGTTTCTCTCATCCTCTTCTCTTTCAATAATACGGCTTAAAGCCATAAACATCCAAAAACCATGTATTAAATACACCAAGATCCTTGTCTCATCTTTACTACAAATCATTAGTAGTATCATTCCTTTTGGAATCACTATAAACAAGCCCTATCCAAAATCATCAAGGCCACGGCTTGGTTTATATTAGGGTTTTCTTCATCATCTTGAGTAGATCTCAAACCTTCTTGTTCATCTAGATCATTCTTGGTATTTTTAAGCAAGAAATGTATACACTACATATTCTTTCATTTCTTCATGCATGCATCATCATACATCTATAAACACAAGTAATAACATGTTAAAACCAAGATCTGATGAAGCCATGACCATTATAGGTCACGACATATTTATAAAAATCATATACATGATTAAAAATCTTTTAATAAGAAACCTATGGCTTGTATTCTATGTCTTAAACTTGATTTGAAAACCATATGAAACATTTTATGAATCTAGACATTACATGAGTTACAAATCTTGTTTTATGGGACTTTGGTTAACTAATGACCATAGATCTCATGAAATGAACTTGTGTAACTTAAAGATCATGAAAACCATGACCTTAAAGGTCACGGATAAAATAGTAATGACCATATGATTTGTCTACCAAGTTTTGAATAGTGGAATATGAAATGATACATGTTAAATGGAATATCAAAAATCACAAAATATAAATTATGTGTATAAATGTAGCCGTGGGTTACATATGACCTAAAATGGACTAAATGTACATGCATGCTATTATGAACCATAGATCTAATGATAAATATTAACTTTAGTATGTTAAACATAAAACAAGCTTATAAAATCTTATGGGAACCTTGGGAAGAGACAATATTGTCGTGGGCTATATGTAGTCTACTTGGTATAATACTAACCTTGGAAACATGCATGACACCTAGATAATCATGATTGTATTTTTGTAAATATTTACAAGACTTAAATTAGCTAAAGTGTTCATCTTGGAAATACAAAGATTTAGAAATATAGCTGTGAGCTATATATGTGTGTACATGGATCTATGATTGATTTTAGGCTAGACATAGTTTAGGTCTCATTTTGAACTTGTGACTTGTTTTCTTGATTTGTAAATAGCTAGATCTATTTTTGTAACACTTATAAATTACATGCAACCTTAAAATGAGACTTGACTTATCTTAATAAGCTATATCTAATTATAGCCATGAGATATAAGATCCTATTAGGGCTTATGACTTACTTGCAACCTTATAACACACCTAGATCTAATTTGGTACACCACATAAAACAAATTATAAGTTTTATTCTTCTATTTAGATTTAAAACTAAATATGAATAAGCTCATAATAAACTTATAAGAATATCCTATGTTAAAACATACATAAAATGTAAAGTAATGTTAATGGACTATTTAAGTTCATGAAAGTTAATCTAAAACTTAATGGACCCAATAAGCCCATTTGATAAATCTTAGTAACTTAAATGGACTTATGATTACACTTAGGCCCATTTAACTAATAAAAGAACTTAAAAGTGTATTAAGCCCAATAAATGATTTAAAGGCCCATTTAAATAAATTAGTGTACTTGAGATATATTTAAGCCCACTAAAATAGCCCATTAGATGTTTAGCCCATTAGATGTTTAGCCCATTTAATGAGCCCATATAAAGTTTGAATGTTAAAATAAAAGTTTTTATAATAACATATAACTTATAAAAAAAATTTGGATGAAAATGACAATTTATAATACTTAAGGTCTAAAACCATAACTTATGAAACTTGTTTTGATAAACTAGTAAACACAAGGAATGAAAATGTAATTATCCAAAATTCTAGGGTTTAATAAATACTATCCATGGCAAATTAAACCCTAGGGACCATTTTGGGAAGTTTTTCAAAGTTATTTTGTCATTTTATAACCCTAAGGACTATTCTTGTAATTTGCCAAAACTTCAAGAAGCCATAGGGGTTGTTTTCGTAATTTTAGTAAAGTTACAAAACCTAGATATAACTAGGGGGACTAAATTTGCCATAAACC